>JAMKPZ010000577.1:0-84368 GCA_024699675.1 Amphibolis antarctica | reverse complement strand
CGTTATGGTTGGAAATTATATATTGACATGGTCGATCGATTAATAAAGCAATGTACACCGATCTGCATATATCATATTCTTGCAGGCTTGGTTATTAGAAATTTGTTGACACAGTGAATTTGTACAGTGTATACGCATGGATCGATCGAGTTCTATATAGCTGTGTGTCGACGCATGCAAATATATACAAGATAGTATGGGAGGAACAAATTAAGAAAATACGAACTGGGTTCATGGAGCTGGAAGTCGATCTCCATGAACGTACAGCAATAAACATTGTAGAAAAATGAACACCATATATAGATAGATAGATAGATAGAGAGAGAGAGAGAGAGAGAGAGAGAGAGAGAGAGCTATTCAATTAATCCATGGTCTCATTAATTATTTTGCCATCATATCCTAGCTAACAACTTGGATTTGCTGAAAATAATCTGATTATATATATATGCTAGAGCCTTTTCCAATCACAACAAACCCAAAAAGGCAAACAGATCGACTCTTGGTGGCAGATTAGTTGAAGCTAGCCCTGGAGCATATAACCATTTCTACATGAATGGCAAAAGTATCAGACAGTAGAGAGGAAAAGTTCCTTTCCAAGCAGTTGAACAGGGATGACGGAGGAGATCATCCGAGGGGAGGTGTGAGTTGACCTAATGTACCTGTCATGTCAAAGTGGGTGATATATCCAAATTTCAGAACAAACGGGCAATGATTTGCAGGATCCAACAAATAAAAATATGCATGCACTGTCTTTTCCTGGCTGTCATTGATAACACCATTCAAACATTTAATTCTTAATTCTTTTATTCTCCTTTTTACTTGTTCAGTGTCTAAGTTGAATTTTTATTTTTTTTATGCAGGAGTACTATATATTCAAACATCGATCTTCCTGAATTACTTGATGCAGCATTTTCTCAGATTCTGAAAGCATTACTACTTTTGAGTGACCAGTTTCGGTTTTCATAAATATTGAAATGTGAACATCGATCCTCTTTAGAGAGTCACTTATATTTGACTAGTTATTAATCTAAGATTTTTTAATAAACCAATTCAATAAGCATAATCATTCATTCCAAATAACTCTTGAAAATTCTATGAGCTTATTGGAGGCAAGTTTCTTCAGTAAGTTAAGATTCATGAGCATGAATATATTTTTCAATTGGGGAAGGTGAGAGATTTTTAATTTACCAGTGAAAGGGACGTACGTTTTAAGAATTTTGGGTTTGGTTGGGCCGAATAAGATTATTTATATCATTTCTAATGATCATGCCTTTTCAATAGCTCAGAAATATAGTTCAATTTTTTACGCATGTTTACCTATCATATGATCTTAATTGTTGTATTTGTGATATGATACATATATATACTCTTTCATTTTGAGATCATACTGCAAATAATCTTAATGCATCATATCATGATTAAATATTAATACATCATATCACAAGTGTTAACTTATCGTAATTAACAAAAGTGTTTATGCATCATATGAATATATATACACAACAGATGATCTCGTTTTCTAAATTTTAAAATGATTAACCTTAATTATTTTGTAAATTTCATCTATCAATAAAATTTTCTTGTAAATTGCATTTTTTTTTTAAGAGAACTATATTTTAAGAGACTCCTCACGTAAAAATATTTCCGTCAAACCAAGGAGAGAATAAAGCAAGCTTGTAAGTAAAACGAGAGTCGCGCCCTTACGCTTTTCAGTGGTACAAAATAAAGCAAGGAAAGAACCACCATACCACATTTTCAACGTCAGTAGGTTAAGCTTTTACTAGTCTTCAAGCTTCAAAAAGCATGTCTCCCACTAATCCTAATCAACAGTACGCTGACCATTGGGTTTGATGACACCGATAGGTCGCTCGACTGCATATTTCTACGGTTTAATTTTGTGTATATGTTTATATCCATGTGTGTGTGTGTGTGTATGTATATGTGTTGAAAGGGAAATCTACTACTAGATCACCACCTAAACCCTGCCCCATTTGTTGGATACCAAGCGAAGTTTCATATGTCACTGCCTATGCTGCTGACAAGAATTTTGCATCACTACCGAATAAATTCTACCAGGTTGGTGCGACAACGCGACAGGAACGTAGCGAAAATCACAAACGACATGACTGGCATTGCTCAAAGAACCGTGGATATGGGATTTTTTAAGAAGAAAATTATCACAGCTAGCTCATGATGAGTCTCATTCACTTTTCGAATTAAAATTTCTCTGGGGTGGGGGGACCGTTAATTAGCTTGAACAAGCTCAAGCAGGTATTTCTTCTAGTTTATCATATGTGTATATATCTATATGTGCTGTTATCTGACGGACTTCTGTGACATATACCTCCGTCATAACTAGCACACTCTTGCTTTGTTCTCTAATTTAAAAGTTCCAAGATTACTTGTACACGTAGGTTTAAGGCAAAGTCTATATACACGGGCTTTTTTAAAGTGCATAAATGTGAATTTTTATCACATAATTTACTATAAAATTTAATTTAATTTATTACCGAGACTTATTTCTTAACTTTCTGCAATATTTAAAGTTAGAAACATTTTATTACTAAACACATCCATAGATTCTAAAATCGCTCTTATAATTTACAGATGCAAATGACGCTAAAGTCACAAGTCCAGTCCATTTTCACACTTCATTGCTTAATTACTTCAGGTGATGCTTGAATCTGATTTTAAAATTTTGAATTTTGTGCAACCATGAATTTTGTACATCACACATGTCGGCAACAACCCATCACAGCCACAGTTAACCCTCATGCCATGTACGTAGAGATGATCTTCATGTAACTTGTGGAAAGGGAAAAGGCTAGATGGCTTCTATTAGATCATGATTGCGAACTTCAATAAAAATGTATAAATACACAAACATTTTTCAATAGTCATTACCAAACGTAATATGAATTAAGATAATCATTAAGAATTTAACAGTTTTCTAAAACGCCAACTTGTTTTTATATATTGAATAAAGATAATCATTAAGAAACAGTCCATAAGATTGAAGAGAAAGCAACAAAAATAAGGCTATGATCTCCTCGGCAATGTCATTAACATAAAGAAGAGCGAAGAAGCCAGCGTGGAGTTGCACAATCCTGCAGATAAACAATCTCGTGCCAAAAGAATTGGAAAATAAATGGAGACAGGATTTTTATGCTCTTTCGCCTGCAAGAAGAAGAGGAATAAAGCCATTTTGCAACCACCGTAAGGGAAACCAGCACACGACGGGAAAGGCTTTTGGGCAATCAAATTTCTACTAGGACACAAGCCACACTAACTTCATTATAGTGCAATCTAATCTATCACTAGATTGGAGAAGTATCAATTGCAATAAGACAAGATGTATCTACCTGCAACCAAGGAATAATAAGAAAGAATCAACATTTTGAAGATTGACAAACATATTTTCAACATTTATCAATCGCAAACGATACGCATGAATGATTTCGTTGTAGATGGATCATGGAACATATTCGCAACCGAAAATCAAACAACGACCAATTCATATAAAATAAAAAGGTAACACTAGAACAATGCGAGCGATGTGGAAGTAAAAAGACGGTGCATGCAAAGAAGGCAAAATCACATGCATCACAATCTGACGAAGATTCATACGTAGTCTAGGAACATTTTGGTAAAAGGAACTCGACACCGAAATATCAATCCTACCACCAGGGACCTCCGCAACAACATATCAAACCTATTGTGCATGCAGCAGAATATGAAGCACGGCGATGGATTTGAACCAGGAGCCTCCATCCAAGCGAAAAGTGCCCCAAACGATATGAAGGGCTCTACTGCACAACGATACTAAAGAGACATCCCCGACAGGCCATCATCACAGGAGCGTAACAAGCAGCACTGGGCCTCTCTAGATATAAACAGCAACTTACGACTTGCTGCAACATGATAGACAGCCAAGTAGCCACTCCACAGTACAACGTAGGAAGAGCAACTTAACCAGCATGCATGATTTGAGTCATAAGCCTTCTATTATTGACATAACTTAGGCAAGCATCCCTATAATATCAAATATTATCTAAATAAATTTTTAAATTTTCAAGAATACAAGCATTTAACACACTGCCAGCAAACGGATTCAAAAAAGAATGTAAAATGCTGAACCTTGCAAAATACAAACTAATCACATTTTGAATAAAAATAAGCTAAAGATTCCAATATATCCATCCATCCATGTAAATTTTAAACGTATCGCAACTAAATTAAAAGAACAATGAATTACGTAACCCAACTTACTGCAACAAAATCAGAAAAGGAACGACCAAGCAAACAGAAAGTCCTCCTAAGAAACATATAAATCAGTAGGTCTTTTTTCTGAGAATATAAATCAGTAAATCATTCGTCCAATTTAAATTAAAGTGTACAAACGAAAATGAAGTTGAACCAGAGAAGACATGATGGGGTTAAATGCTAGCATTCAACAATAACACATGTTTGTTTTTTCCAAGAAATTTATTCGAGTCAAAAATCAACCATTTACCATTATCAAATTGAGAAATATATGGTTTAACTCATCCAAAAAATGGATCTTAACTAATGGAACGGGGACAAACCTTACCAACCAAGAGCCTTTTGCTACATATTATCGATATGAAGAGAACCTCAACTTTTGAAACTAGTGTTGAATGACCCTCCAAATGGCCACTGACATCTAATCATCAACATCTGTGTCATGACCATCACCATCAATATCACCAACCACATCAACATCTCTGACCCTATCAACCATCACCATCATCATCTAAATAGTACAAACAGCATCAGCTACAACATCAGCAAGAATAATGCTTGTCTGCAGCATCAGCTCTTATCTTCTTAATCGGCCACATCGAACAGATAGCTATAAAAGTCCAGGATGTCTATTATAAGAAAATCTTTCCGAAACTACATGACAAACCAGATGACAAAAGTAGGTAAAAGAAAAAATGGATGGAAGTATACCAAGGCCAACAGAGAATCCACACTAAAAAACAATGGCCCAACAAGGTAGTTCAGCTCACAACTAAGGATAAGCTTCGAACAGTAGTGAGAGAACAAACTATGTTGTTCACTTGAAATTCACCACTAATAAACCAAGTACACAATGCAGGAAACATCTTCAGGCAATATTCACTGCAGAAAAGGTAGAAAAGGATATAAGCTAAATGTCAAAAAAGTTATGATAAACACATCATCAATGGAAGGTTGAGAAAGAATAAACATGGACTCACTTCATCAGCACTACGTGGGGATGGGCTGCGAGATCCTGCATGACGATCATGGGGTGAAGCACTGTGAGAAGCTGGAGAGCGTTCACGACTGTGAATTTCAGGGCTTTCTTCTCTTGAAAACTTCCGTGGTGACCCACTACGTTCTGGAGAATAGCTACGCCTAGCAGGTGATGCACTATGGAACAAAATAAATTATATTTAAAAAATAGGATAGAATACGGTAAGAATTGAAATTTGATAATCAAAGGTACCTATCAAAGGATCTGCTCCTGCTCCTACTTTGGCTCCGGCTTCGAGTCCGACTCCGGCTTCGGCTCCTATCATCATAATATTTACCTTGGCCACGACCACGATGGTCAGGGCTAATACTGCGGCTCCTGCTTCTGCGACTATAGTCTCGCTCCTTGTCATGGTATCTATCCCGCTCAAATCTTCCACGAGGACTCCGGCTCTTGTAGCTTTTTCCTCTATGGTCATCTCGATGCCTACAAATATATGTTAAAATCCAGGCTTTGACTTGATTCGGCTAAAAATGCATTAAGAAATTTGCAACCAAAAGCAACTGAAAGTAAAAGTAATATTTGGCGGATTTCAAATGGATACTCACATTTATAATATACGACCCCTCCCCTTAAAAAAAGAACAATCAGCAATTATAATACTAGCTATATCAAGACAGATTACCTTGGTCGTGGACTACGACTTCGAGATCTTCCCTTCATTCTGGGCAAAGGTTCCACTATCCTTCCCCGGTGGCTGTTGATGGAAAAATGGCATCTTAACATTTCAAAAAGTTAATAAAACTAGCTTCCAACAGTATCATAATAATTCTGCAATATAAAGATATCGAAGTCATAGAATAACCACAAATCAGCAACAAAAAATTTTATATAGCAGGCCAATAACTTGATTACTGATACTAATTTAACATGTTCTTCCTATTATTCCATTAGAGAATTTGACCTAGTTTCTGTTGAAGTAATAGCATGTTAAATTAGGACTGCATTGTTAGGATTTTTTGATGAAAATATCAGAATAAAGAGGTGTATAAAATAAATTTAAAACAAACATAATATTGTGGAAAAAGAATAACAATCAATGCATTAATGTGGGGCCAGTCACATAAGTCGTTTTCCATGTATTCAAATAAATCACTAAATCTTCTACTATGGAATGCAATTTTCAATCTTTTCTCACTCTCTAATCAAGCAATTTATTTTTATCTTCCTCCATACCTTTTAGTTTCATGTAAATTAAAATTAATTTGTACTCATTTTCCTGTATGCACATCTATAAGCCTTCTATGAATGTAATCAAACTATCTTAAGGTAATTTTCTCTTATTTCATCGTCAATAGGCGCAACACCTACCCTGTTCTGGGTGAAATCACATTTGACATCTAATACTATTACCATCAATTCATCTTTCCATTCTCATTTTTTACAATAATTTTGTATAATATTGTAGAAACTAAGGAAAAATACATGTGGAAGTAGTAGGATCAGTCTGTGGAACTGTGAATTACTTGCAGATAGAAATTAATGATGAAAGAAGAAAAATGCAAAAAGTATTCAATAATTCATGTCACCAAACGACATAGTCAAATTAAAAGATTGATGATGATGACGAGTATTATTATTATTATTATTATTGCTTAGCAATGCTATTGACATTGTTGTTGCACTTATCATGCAGAAAAAATATGGAACTGTAAAAGACTAAAAGTAATCCCCAAAAACAATCACTAGATAAGTAGTAAGGCTGCAGGCTCACAAGAAGTAAATAATATAATATATAATATTGTTTCTAGACCTAATCAGTTTTCAGTGTGCCATACTATAATAGTGCTTGGCAATGTTTCTACGAAAGAACATGTTTTCCTTGACAAAAGAAGATACTCGGGGATTTCTGAAAAAGTCCATAGCATCTTAAGCATGTTCTGCTATCGGAACAGCAAATGCACGGTAATTTGAGGCTACCAAAACTCATGTGGGAATCTTACAGGAGAATACCATGCTGGCTCTTATGTAAGACTTCCCGGTGAAAACAGTGTGATACAATGATCTTCGACTTAGAAAAAAAGCCATTTTTCGACGCAATCTCATCAAAGATAGCATTATCACGAGAGATTGGATACATGTACAGAATATGGCATTACCATGACAGACTAATAATCCTACAATATTGTACCAAAAAATAATTTTATGTACAAAAAAGTCACAAACGTAAACTAGTTATGGAAGGAATGCATGAGGAACATTACGATTCACATGCTTACATTCGTTCAGCATTGGGTCCATACTTCGCAAACTGGACCATGATATTTCGACCATCAACATTTCTCCCTACACATCAGATAAAGAAAATGAACACGATAAAGAAACGGAATCAAAGAAAAGAAGAATCTTGCGATACCTATAGCAAATAAAGCTATAGAAAAAACACATAATACCATCAAGCCGGTCCACGGCCTTCTGTGCCTCGTCAGCGTATTTGTAACGCACGAAAGCGAACCCCCTGGAATCACCAGTTCTTCACGGCCATGCCATAGAGAAGCAAAGAAAACGCAGAAAATTCAGAGGAGATCCACTCAAACACAAAGGCAATCGACAAAAAAAACAGTTTTTCACTGATGTATACCTGCGGTCCCGGGGAATAAAGATATCGACCACTTTTCCATACTTGTCGAACAGAGGGAACAGATCATCCGCGGATGTTCCTAGATATTACCAAAGAATTAGTCGGTGAGGAGAACACAGACGGCAAAATTGCCAAAGATGAGCGGCACGTACGAAAGGTAATGTTGAGGACAAGGAGGGAGAAGGTGTCCCTGATGTCGGGAGGACCATATCGACCGAAGTGCGACATCGCCACGCTACGGAGCGGAGGAAGACCGAAGATAACTGGGCTAGGGTTCAGGGAAGGAACTATTTTCTGGCGACTGGCGGTGCGGATTAGGTTTTCTTCCTAATATACTAGGTGGTGGCCGGCTCTCACGTTGTAAGATAGACCTGCGATATGCATTAATTTACGTGACATACCCAAATAAGTTTTTGTCATTTTCGCTTTCGGTGGGGCTATTGTAGTCCCATGTGGGAATACTCCGGGCTTGTTTCTTGACTTTCTTCCCCAGGCCCGGTCCACTTATTTTCGAATTTTTCATTTTTATTTTCCGAGATATTCCAAATGTCTGTGAAATTTCTAGATAACTGCGGTTTCCAGCCTTCGTCAAATAAAAATGTCTTTCACATGTAGTTTTTATCTTAGCTAATGAAATTTTAATTTTAGTTTTAGTTTCGACGAATCACGAATAGCTCAAGTTAATAAGTAATTTTGTAAATAATAATTTCATTTGATAATAAGATTTTACAAAAAAATTTACTATATAAAGTCAATGTTGTATATTATTTTTATCAAATTCCAATTTACTACACAGTAGTTTTTTACCATGTATTTTGGTTGTGAAATATCAATTTTGTTCTTCTCTTTTAACATTTTACATCCGACACCTCATCGCACCTTATGTTCCTATCCTTCTTCTATTTCATCGTCCTCTATTGTCGAAATCATCATTACCTGATCACTTGTCACCTGTTGTTTCATTCTCTCGCCTACTGCAACCCTTCGACCATCATCGTTTTGCATTGTCAGTCATGTCCTCTACATTACTTGACGAATTTAGATTTACATATCACTTGCATTACTCTGTTGGAAAAAGATGAGATCGATTTTATAAGTAAACGCATTTTGACCTGTGTATGTTACCCGACGTCACCCATACACGTTACCTGATTTTGCAGCCATTATTTTGATAGTCGTATAATTTTAAAATTCGTGAAGTTTGTTGCGAACAAATTTTTCAAAACGACAAGATTGATCACATTTTGTGATTTTTTTGTAAAATTCATCACAATTCCGAAAATTTGGTCAAAGTACAAAATTGAGCAACAGAGATATTAATGTTAACTTTTTTTTGGTGAATTTTTTAACTTACCTCCTAAAATATGACTTCTTATTTTTTAAATATTATATGTTATTAAAAAATAATCAATGTTAATATTGTACGAAGAATTTAATTTTGACTGGGCGACATTTTTTATCGATTGGTTACCATTGCACGTTCAATGGTTTTTTTCGTACGTAATCACCTCGTGTTGTGTGCCGGAAAAGTGCACGTCAAGCGTATCTAACACAACCTTAATTTCAATAAATTACAAAATAAATATTTATATATAAAAATTTATTAGAATTTATGTAAAATTAAAGTTAAAATTAATTAATAAATAATGAAAGTTTACCTATCTTAAATAAAGTTTAATCTAAGTTAATGTTGATTACAACTTCTTTACTCTTTTGGTGAAGCAACTGTTGCCATGGATGAAACTATTTTTTAGTAAATGTGATTAAAAAGTCGTTTGTTTGTTTATACAGAATTAAATAGAAATAAATTATTAAAAATTTATTTTTTAATAAAAAATGAATTAAATGAAATTGAATTCAATGAAGAAGTGTTTAAGTGAATAGAATTTAAAATTTTAGTGTTTGTGTATATAATAGAATTAGACAGAATTGAATTTATTTTTTATTTTAAAAAAAGTAAAAAATTAATATATTTTAAATTTTAACTATTAACTTTTTTAGAGATATAAAAGCTATAGTATGTCTTGTAGAAAGAAGATAAACGGAATTAAATTCTAAACCCTTATTTTAAATAAATTCTATCAATAAAAATCTACATAAATACTCAAATTATACGAAATTGAATTCTCTTCCTCAATTCTATCGGTGTAAATTCCTCCTAAGAGATAAAATTAACTCTTGTTGTCTTTAGATTCAACTATTGTTCCTTTTGAATTGTGACTTTTGCGTTTCTTCTTTTTTACTATTAATATATTTATTTTACCTTTTGTAAATCTATTATTGATTTTCTCTCTATCATCAATTTTATAAAATCTTTTTAACTACCCAAATATTATTTTTCTCTGTTACTGAGCTTTGTGTACCAGTGCTTCCTTGTGCACTTTTCTCATTGATGGAGGCATTAGGTGTAATCTAGTAAATTACAACCAGGTAAATTTGTCAATTTGATTGTAAATACGTTGATTTGTAATGATCTTGGAGCAAATCTTGAAATTTTTTCAAGTATTTTATTTTGTAAATTAAAGTATATTTTCATGCAAATTAAAATTCCATAGAGCAAATAAAAAGGAGGAAATCTTTTAATAAAATTAGAAGTTACCATAACTTATACAGAAAATCAAATATCCTTAGATCAAAAAAGATAATCATATATCAAGTAAATACATTAAAAAGACGAATCAAACGATTTTTCTTGAAAATTGTCATGTCTTTCTTAATTAATATTTGTTTATAATGCTAATTGTTTACATTTATTTAAGTTAATTGCAGTTGGCTAAAACGAAATTCAGTAACGAAAACGACTCCGCTGGGGATCGAACCCAGAATCTCTGGTTCCGTAGACCAGCGCCTTATCCATTGGGCCACGGAGTCCCGTTGACTCATAGGTAATTCACAAATTTATAATACTATGTCCGAATTAAGCACACTTATAAAATTTAGTTATAATTTTACATGTACAAGCATAAGGTTTTAATAATATTTGGAATACATGATTAATTATATATTCTACAAGTCAACTCATGAATAAAATTCTCTTAGTTTCCATCAAAACTGTACCATTTAGTACAATGAGGGTAATTTAAATTATCAATATATTGTTTAGGTTCTTAAAATAGAATTTTTCCAAAAGTAGAAGGATGTTATGTGTTCTCTTCTTACTCAAATTGGGTGGTGTACCTATAGAGGTGTAGGTTGGGTCAAGCCCACTAAGGCATTTAACCTAGTCTGGACTCAAGCTAACTAAGATAGGTTGGTTCTTAGCAGAATAGTGTTAGTTCAGATCATAAAGGTCAAGCTCATCGCCCTGCAAAATTCAATATATTTCATGGGCCTGACTTAAGCATGGGTTGGCCCACGAGTCAACCTCATCACATGCATAATTTGGATGTATGTGAGCCATCCCTTGTATTTGTGTGTTGTCTTTGTGTCAAATTTAAACCTAAATTTTCTTCAATTATTCCCCATCATTTATCTTTACACCAGCACCATAACATCATGTGGTTAGAATAAAAATTGTAGTCATAGACACCGATACCAAGTAAATTATTATTTAGTGTTATTATAGATTTTACAAAACACCAATGATACAAACACTGGCATTAAGGAGTGGTTTATGTCTTTAAAAAATATGAGAAATTACGAGAAATAATAAGTCAAATTTGTTATTATTTTTTATATTTTTAAAAGGCACAAGCCTTCCTAAATAACGATATCACTCGATGTTATAGGTCTTGTTTGTGGAGAGTTTTAATTAGCTTCAAGAGTTTGAAGTTAAAACAAATAGAGTTTGAACTACGTAGTAATTAAGGTAGTAGAAGTTTATACATTAAAATTTATGTGATAATAATAACATTGAAAGTTTGTACATAACTGAAATTTGAATTGAAACAAATAAAGCCATAGATATTACAAAATCAACAAGATGCACTCCATACATGCAAGAAGATTTATCTTAATACAAATATATAATAGGTGCTGGAAATAAATTATCATAAGTGAAAAAGTATAAGACGCCTTGTCAAGGACATTAACGGCTATTTAAGCATTATAAATTCATATTTGTGATGTATAACTTGTTAATAAAGTACAAACATGGTGGCTTAATTAATGTTTCGTAGTTCATAAGGACGTGAGCTTACTGATTAACATATACCTAATTTTTTATACATTAATTAATCTTTTCACTACACTATCTTCTAAAATATTAATTTTATTATTATATATATTGAAACGGTAATTTTCATTCACTTGCAATTTCAATGCTTGATGTCAAAGAATATTTTTCTAGCTTGTTTTTTTCATAAATATTTTAATTAATAAAAATGAGCAATTAAAGTTTTTCTTGTCTCTTGTTGACTAGTATTTTTTTTTTTACTTCTTTATATGTTTTTTTGGCAAGATTTTGGCTTAATTATTCTTGTTTTTTGTAAATCTTTTAGTTTTGCAAGCAACTGATAAATAAAAATTTAGGAATCTTTTGTAAATAAAAAAGAAGTGAGAAATTAAAATTTTAATTAATTGACAATACTAACGACAAATTAAGACAAATATGTTTACCTACTTCATAACTTGAGCATTTAATTAAGATATATACATGACAACTTGAAGGAAATATTAAGTTTTATTTTTTAATAATAAAAGTTTAATATATAAAACTTTGAGCATTAAATATTAGTTTATAATAAAAAAATTTAATATATATATATATGTGTGTGTGTATGTATGTATGTAGTACAAATTCGTTCCATGTTAAGCTTAAAAAAGAGAGGAAATATCAAAAATAGAGAATCCAATACTAAAAACAGCATCCAAGCTGGAATTTTTGTGATACTGATGCTACCAAATTTAAACATATAAAAAAAGTGTTTATATGATGATACTAGAGTACTCTAGTATTCTAAACTTTAAAAAACAAAGATGTGGTACCTTAAATTTTTGGTTTAAATCACATGTGATCAAACCTTAAAAACCTACATACAGTCAATTGTAGTACTTTAGTTGATTAAGAACAATACCATTTGTAATTTCAAAAAATCTTTAAATTAAACATGGATAAGGATACATGATAATGTAAATAACTCAAAAGAATAATTTTCCATGTTTCATCCCTGGGTTACAATGAAAATACAATCCAACAATTAAATCTGAAAGCTAAATCATAACATCCTTCCAAGGTAGGAACTTTTCTAAAAGCAAAAATCTGAAATTTAATGACTCAAGGGTATAACAACACAAGATTCTTCTCTCTGCTGATAAATGGGATTAGAAAAAAGTCTAGAAATCTTATATGCCATGGGACTGGAGTGAGAAAATAATCCCCACGTTTTTATATATACAAACATATATATATGTTTGTGTGTATGTGCACACATTGTTCCAACTACATGAAATAGTTGCATAACAAAAGTTTCTGTGATAACGAAAATGTCAACCAGGAATATTTTATATTGGAAAATTACAAGGTAGTCCAGCATACATAAATAAATTATAGAATAGTATTTCACAAGATAAAATAGGTTATTAGCATTCATTTCCAATCTAAAACTAAAAATTAGTAGAATGATCAATATGCAGCAGCAGTTGCGTTCTTTCCCACGATGTCATCTTGTAGTTTCCGAGAATTGTTGTGAAGTGAAGTAGAATTTTCAGGTACGGGAGGCTTTGATTCTTTGTAAGCAGCATCATGGACACCAACAGCCCGGCCGGATGGATCCAGATTCTTCACCCATGTTGCATCCCATTCAACTGCTTTGGCAGTACTACATGCCACGCTTGGGCCTCCAGGAACTGTTTCCTTAGCAGCACCCTGTCCATGGAAAGCAAGAGTCGATTTGCCTTCATCAGAAGCCCATGGGGGGGGGGGGGGGGTGTGGACTTGTCAGACAAACAGATTGACTCATTAACTTCGATATATTTAACATATCGCATGAAGTACAAAGGGAAACATTAAATCAGATTGAGGTTTTTATATAGATGCATATACTGGTCAGCAAGAAACCAGTCAAGTGGTTTGGATTGCAGAAGAGCATTGCCTTGTGTTTGCTTAACATGGCTATAACAGAACAAGCAAAATTTGTGCAGTCCAAACATGTGTCAATGGCCCTGAATCCAGACATATAAGCTGTAGCCTGGAGTACTGTAGTTGGACCCTAAAGATGGTCAATATAAATACGAAAAAGATAAGAAACAAATAACATAAATTCTTGAAAAATAATTAGAAATAGGGAGTAGTGATTCTGGAAACACAAATTTTAAAAAAGAAAAAAAAAATATTGTAGAGCCTAATGCTAGCGGACAATTTCCACAAGGCCGAAAACAGAAAGTTGTGGATGAATCCCAGAATGGGAAATTTTCTATTATTTATCATGTAAAAAATTATCGTAGGCATAAACATCTATGATACATAACATATTACTTCTCTATTTGCAGATGGTGAAATTTTACATCTTCTTATAAGAAAATAACATTGTTAATTGTTTTGCAGATTGAAACTTGAAATTTTCACTTATGTGCACAAAATGTGTGTACCTTAGGAAAGAATTTCTCAAAGATTGTCCTATAGTAATAAGCTTCCTTTGTCATTGGAGTGTTTTGAGGATAAATGAAGCTTGCATTCATCAACATAGCATCCGAAACCTGTTGATGGAGCATCAAGAAAAGATTACTGAAATGCATACCACACAAAGAAAACAAAAAAAGAGCTGCAAATTTGACAGATCAAAAAAGAGCAACACAAATTTCAAAGAGTATACATTTTCATTTGCATGATCCTTCAAGCCATCAATCCAGCTATATCCAACTCCATCACTAAACTGTTCCTTCTGCCTGTACAGAATGTGCTGGCAGGTCACAAGTATCAAAATAGGAAAGGTATGCAACAAATACAATAAAGCCAGAAGGAATATGTCAAATTGAATAAGCAAATAATATTATGAGATGGAACCTTTGGCAAATATGGGTTTTGGTCATCATCAAATGCACTGCGGAGAATCCATTTCTCTATGTGATCAAGGTCATGCTTTATCTGACATTTTGTAAGTTACAAAATAAAAAGGTATCGATCAATACTTGGTTAAAGTTAAAAAATGTCAACTGAAACAAAGTAGAATAAACACTTCAAGCTGTAATGTGAAACAAATTGTGGAGTGTACCTGAAAAGTATCTAACTGGGTAAACATCTTTTATGATTAAATAGCATTAGATATTGGAAATTCCCATTTTATATGAAGGGAAATCCTGCATAACTTTTATAACAGCCAATTACAAAATTAAAGTGAATATGTTCTCTCTTAAATTCAAATAACCAAGAACAACAATAAAAGTTATAATCGTACAATGAAGGATTAGTCACATGAATCCTTTTCTTCCATTATATTCAAATAAGCTAACAAAATCAAAATTCCCTAAGCACTCTTTTTTGATAAATTTCAAAAATTCTCTCAGTATACTACTAAATGCTCAAGAAAAGAAAAACACATGGATTTATTGTATATGTTTTATTCAGGAAAAAACACACTACTAAAATTTGTCCTCTGTTCATAAAATGTGGCAATTGAGAGATTAAAACACCAAATCAGCATGCACAATCACTAATTTTTAAACTTATTTTAAATGGAGGTATATGGTACACGGCAACTTTCCAATTTCTGGTGATATCCTTAAACACATTCTAGGGGGGGTTACAAGACATTGCTTCTTTATTTTCAGAGTACTTGATTACTGATGCAACTTTCAGCTTGGAGACATAGAAAGCAGAAGAAAGGAAATTTAGCATTTACCATTTTCCATTCTGGGTCAATATCCATAGCAATATCAATGAAACTCTTGTCCAAGAAAGGAACACGAGCTTCTAAACCCCAGGCTGAAGTTGACTTGTTAGCCCTCAGGCAGTCGTACAAATGTAGAGCCTTTATCTATGTAATGTGGAACAAATATTACCATTTAGAAGGCAGTGTTAAAGAAGAATTAAAGGCTAAACTTTAGAAGGTTACATAAAGCATAAGTTAAAATAAGATCCCCTATATTTTTGCCTCCAAGAAATAATGACCTTAGTTAAAATAGAATAATGCATGGTGCTGTTATTGCAAACCTTTGGGCATTGGAACAGAAAAAACTAGAAAAGGCAGGTTTTTTCACTTATTACTTAAAAATGGATAACAAGACAAAATAAACTTTCAAACCATCCTTCACATATACCAACAGGTAGGAAGCATAGATTCTTCAAAACAAATGGCACATCCACGTCTGAAATGTGTCAAACATGAACACAACTTGGCATGGATATACCACATGGCATGTTTAACACATTCCTGGCAAAATAAATTGGATTCATTTTGGATAAACCACGGATTCCTCTATGACAGTTAGGATTCAATATGACACATTTTTTAGTTGCATGTCAGTATAATAGTATGATATAATTTTTGTTTTAATGTATGCTGTATTGTTGTATCATGTCATGTATGATTCATTTTGAATGCATTATTTATTTTTTAAATATTTAATTATTTCTGTTTAAATATATTATTTAATTGTTTATAGATTTAATATTGTATCCAAGCCATAGGTTGTATACTAAATTTCTGAAAAATGCCAATCCCCAAATATATTTGTAGTGAAATCCAGTCAGGCAAAAATAATCCCAAAATGCATACCTTTCGACAAGTTTCTAGATGAAACTCCTCCTTGTTGGGTGCCTTGTGAAAATATAAATAGCCACCAAAAATTTCATCAGAACCTTCTCCAGAGAGAACCATCTTCACTCCAAGTGATTTGATCTTTCGTGACATCAAAAACATTGGTGTGCTTGCTCTGATAGTTGTCACATCATATGTTTCAATGTGGTAAATAACTTCTTCAAGTGCATCTATACCCTCCTGGAGGGAAAATGAGAAAAAATGGGTAAACAGATCTTAATATTTTTGCTCATTTGAATGGACAGAAAGAATAAGAACCTGAATGGTGAAGTGGAATTCATGGTGGTGGCTTCCAATAAAATCAGCTACCTCTTTTGCAGCTTTAAGGTCAGGAGAACCCTAAACAAAAGTAAGGAATACAACTTCAAAAAGAATAACAGCAAGAATAAGAATAGCATCAAAATTACCAGATAGGTATTGTTAGAGTGTATAAATAAATGAATTCCTATATGGATCTTAGGATTAGATTAAGAAAAGGTTTCTTGTGGATTTAGTCCTGTACTTCTTGTAATATTTGTTTTATTATTGTTAAGAAGCACTTTCCTTATTTAGATATATGTTGCCTACTATAGGAAATATGATTCATTAAAGTTATGGGTTGTATTTCCTTATTTGAATATTTCCTTAGTCGAATACTTCCTTAGTTAAATACTTCCTTAGTTGAATATTTACCAACTTTGTAATCCTCTCCTCCTCTATATATTGAAGAGTTTTGTAGATGAATAAACGACTTCTTCTTTTTCTCCATTCAACTTGGTATCAGAGGAATTAGGTTTTTTTCTTTTGCCTTTTGTTTTCCATCTTTTCCACCACCGTCACTGTTCATCATCATCTTCCGCACCGGCCGTATGTGCTATCGCTCTTCCGCCACCATTCTCTCTCTCTTCAACATCACTCCTACAACGTTCGAATGATTAGAATTTTCTAATCCTCTATCCGTCGCCTCAACAACCTCTATCCACCGCCATCCTTTATCTGTTAGGAAATCTGCTACTTGGATGGCATCCTCTTCATCATCTCCCACACTAGAAGCATGGGTTTCCAAGGTGACGCCCACTAGTATGAAGCTTACGGAGTCCACTTATCATTTGTGGGCATCAACGTTCGAGACATTTGTCGAATCTTAGATGAGGGAGAAACACCTGTATGAAAACCTGTTAGATGAAAAGGCTGCCTCGTTTGCCGCATGGAAAACCACCGATGCAGCCATCATATCTTGGATGTTGCAGAGCATCGATGAGTCCATTGCTCGCAGGATCTCTCACATCCGTCCCGTCAAAAAGATGTGGTCATTGCTTCGCACCACTTACAAGAATGAACATAACATCTGTCGAGTGTGTGAGGTGTACGACCAATTGATATCCCTTCAGCAAGGCGATGACTTCGTTCAAACCCTCTTCGCTCAACTAAGGGGTCTATTAGAGGAGCTCAAGATTTATCAACCTTGTGCGGTGGATTTAAAAACTCACAAGCAATACAGGGAGGAATTGGGGGTCGCCATGTTCCTAGCAAGTCTCCGACCAGATCTCGTGGCACAAATCTGAGGTCAAATCCTTGTTGTCGACCAACTGCCATCCCTTGAATGGACCTTCAACCGAGCTCTATAGATTTCCACGACGTCGCCATCACCTTTCGCCGATGCATCTACACTCGCTGCAAGCTCTGCTCCTCAATCGGGTGCCAGTCATTCTGGCGGAACACGTGAAAGAGGAAGAGGAAAAGGGAAATCGGCCGGCTCATCTCGTTCTCCATGTGTTCACTGTGGATGCACAAATCATGCATTTGAACATTGTTGGGAGAAGTTCGGATGCCCCTATGCTCCGCCGTCCGCAGCACACCAAGTTGCCACCGATTCCACTCCTTCAGGCTGCACTACTGAACCGCAAATGATCACTATCTCTCAAGATCACTATACTGACCTTATGAGGCTTCGAGAACCACATTCGCTAGATGCTTCAGGCAATCATGTCCTCTCCACTCCTGGATCTAGTAATATTGCTTTTCACACATACTTGGATTACAGATTCAGGTGCATCTAACCATGTCTCTGGCAACATCACATTATTTTCCCATCTTAAACGCTTGTCCAATATTGCTTCTATTTCCATTGTTGACGGACGTCACTATGTTGTTTCTGGTGAAGGCACTGCTCCTGTCACCTCCACTATGTGCCTTGAAAAAGTTCTTTATGCATCTGATTTTCCTGTAAACTTGCTCTCTATCAATGCCATTACTAGACAACTTTATTGCTCATACACCTTCCTTCCTTTCAACTGTACTTTTTAGGATTTGCAGACGGGGAGAAGGATTGGTTTGGACCATGAACGAGGTCGCGGTGTTTACATTCTTGCTCGAGATGATATACCTTGCTGTCTGGCAGTTACCACTAGCGACTCTACTCTTCTTTGGCATCGTCAATTAAGGCATCCCTCTCTTCGTAAGCTTCAGGATGCCCTTCCTTGGGTTTCTATCACCTCTTTCTCTTGTCCTTCTTGCATTTTGGGTAAACAATTTCGTGCTACCTATCGTAGTCGAGAATTATCTACCTCTCCTCAGTTATTTGATATTGTCCATTGTGATGTTTGGGGACCCTCTAGGGTCGCATCTGTAACTGGTTTCCATTATTACATAATTTTTATTGATGATTATTCTAGTGTTTTATGGTTGTACTTATTGAAAAATTGTTAAAATATTATTGATATTATCTGTATGTTCTTTAATGAAATTCAAACGTAATTTAGCCTAACTCCCAAAAATTTTCGTACCAATAACACTCTTGAATTTGTTCAATCTGATGTTCATTGCTTTTGTGCCTCTCATGGCATTCTGCATCAAACCACATGTGCGTATACATCTCAACAGAATGGTGTGGCTGAACATAAACACCAACATCTCTTAGATGTGGCTCGCACTCTTCTGATTGAGATGAATGTCCCCAAATACCTATGGTCTGACGTTGTTGCTATCGCCACTTATCTTATTAACCGTATGCCTACTTCACCTTTGGGTGGTTATGTTCCCCTACAGTGTCTTTACCCTACCAAGGAACTCTTTTCTCTCCCACCAAAAGTGTTTGGGTGTACAGCTTTTGTTAAAGATTTCTCCCCTAATTTAGACAAGTTATCTCCCAGGTCCACCAAATGTGTTTTCATCGATTATCCTAGAAGTCAAAAAGGATACAAGTGTTATCATCCTTCGACTCACCATTACTTTGTCTCTATGGATGTCATTTTTCAAGAAGATGTTCCCTACTTTTCTTGTCCTACTCATTCTTCATCCTCGTCCTCTTTAACTCCCTTACCTGTGCCCTTTGAACCTCCTTTGGCATCTCCGCCCTTAGAGACCGCTCCGCCCCAGCCCCCCTTACAGGTATATCATCGACGGTGACACTGTTCCTCAACATCTATTGACCCTACCTTCTCCTCCAATGCAAATTCGCCCGACCTTGATTTACCTATTGCTCTTCGCAAAGGTAAACGTCCTTCCACCTTACATCCTATTTCTAACTTTGTTTCTTATGTTTCTCTCTCTCCCTCTTATAGACTATTTACTGATGCACTTAATGCTGAATCTATACCAAAGAATTATCGTGATGTGCTTACTCTTCCTTGTTGGAAGAAGCCTATGGATGTTGAAATGCAAACCTTACAGGATCGCAGTACTTGGGACATCGTTGCTCGCCTATCCAACACCCCAGTGGTTAGCTGTCGATGGGTGTTTACTATCAAGTACAAACCCGATGGCTCAATTAATCATTACAAGGCTCGACTTGTTGCACGTGGCTTCACCCAAACCTATGGGCTCGACTATTCTAAAACCTTTTCCCCAGTCGCACAACTCAGCTCTATACGCATTCTTCTCTTCGTGGCAGTTCACCGCTCTTGGGCGTTGTCTCAACTTGATGTCTGTAATGTGTTCCTCTATGGTGACCTCAAAGAGGAAGTTTTGATGGAGCAACCTCTTGGGTATGTTGCACAAAGGGAGAATCATGTTTGTCGCCTACGGAAAGCTATTTATGGTCTCAAGCAGAGTCCCCGAGATTGGTTTTCCAAGCTCAGCTCGGTTATGATCACTCATGGGTTTCGAAAATGTGTGGTTGACAGTTCCATCTTTGTTCGCAAAAGGTCAACAGGTTGTATCATTCTAGCTATATATGTTGATGACATTCTGTTAACCGGAGACGATCAAATCGGTATTCAGGAAACAAAGCAATTTTTGGCAACTCACTTCGAGCTTCGTGACATGGGCACACCTAAATACTTCCTTGGGATAGAATTTGCATACTCCAGAGGAAAACTAGTTCTTTCCCAGAGGAAATATGCCATGGATCTTCTAAAGGACACAGGCCTCTTAGGGTGCAAGCCTAAATCAACACCAATTGATCCCAATCCTCCTTTCTGGATGAATCCACAGAATACTTCAATGATGTAAGTCAGTATCACAGGCTTGTTAGTAAATTAATTTATCTTACAGTCACTCGCCCAAACATCTCCTTTGCAATTGAACTTCTGAGTCAGTTTATGCAACAACCCAGGATGGTTCACTAGCAAGCAGCCCTTTGAGTAGTAGCTTATATCAAAAGCAATCCTGGAAAGGGACTCCTCTACACAAATCAAGGTGACTTGAATGTAACAACCTACTCTGATTCTAGTTATGCAGGCGATAAAGGGGATCATCATTCAACCTCCAGCTATTGTACCTACATAAGAGGAAATCTAGTCACATAGAGGAGCAAGAAACAAAATGTAGTCTTAAAATCAAGTGTTGAAGTAGAATTCAGAGGAATGTCGCAAACAAGTAGTGAGTTGGTTTGGATCCAATCCTTACTAACCCAACTTGGGATACAAGTTCAAGTCTCAATGGTTATGCAGTGTGACAATCAAGTAGCCATGTACATTGCAAATAATGATACATTCCATGAACACACTAAACATATAGAAGTTGACTGGTACTACATTCAAGAGCTTATTGAGAAAGGCGTTTTGGTTACTTCCTTCACTTCATCTTCTGAGCAGGTTGCAGACATATTCACAAAAGGCCTCCATGTTGGTCCATTCTCAAAATTATGTGACAAGCTGGGAATGATCGATATTTTCTCTCCACCTCCAGCTTGAGGGGGAGTGTTAAGAAGCACTTTCCTCATTTAGATATATGTTGCCTACTATAGGAAATATGGTTCATTAAAGTTATGGGTTGAATTTCCTTATTTGAATATTTCCTTAGTTGAATACTTCCTTAGTTGAATATTTACCAACTTTGTAATCCTCTCCTCCTCTATATATTGAGGAGTTTTGTAGATGAATAAACGACTTCTTTTTCTCCATTCAACTATTATCATACAACCTCTCTATATAAAGGTTTCCTATTAGTCAATAAAATCAATCTACCCTTCCACCATTTTTTTAGTTTTATGATATCTGTGAAATATTTTATAACAAAATCAATTAGCAATGTATAAAGAGTTTCATCATAAATTAGCCCAAGTTCTATTGTTATATTCATCAATGTCAAACTTTTCATACCCTCTCCCACCTATGGCATATTTTAAACCTACAAGTATAATAAAAGAGGATATACGTGAATTTGTTCTAATACCATGTAAAATAATCCATCTCAAAACTAATTGGTAATCAATAGAAGGGTTTATCAAATACTAGGCTAGGTCCCATCCTTACACTACTTGTGTAGGATTTTCCATAATATCAAAGCATAAATTTTCTTAAGAGCAAAAGAGAAGAGAGCACCATTGTCACCATGGTAATGGTGGACCGAAAACCTTAGTGATCACCAACTTGGCCCCTCTAGCATCATTAACAATCATCACCATCACCACCCACCATAGTTGCCATCTCTAATCATGTTGCCAAACCCATCCAAACCCCTTTTCCATTGTTTTGTCCTCTTCCCAATGCCATTGAAGCCTTTCAACCTCTTTCCCATGCCACATTGCTACTATTAGACCAAACATTGCCTTTGATACCTTATTCATTCATAAATATAAATCCACTTTATATAAAGGCCACAAAAGGATGACAAAAGACACATAAGCAATATAAGACAGAACACAATACACAAAACCTTAATTCAACATTTGGATTCTAACGATTATCCATGTTTAGTTTTTTCATTTATTTTTATATTTGACTCTATTAAAAGCAGGATATCTTAGATGTTCCAACTTGAAGAATGTTAGTATATGAATAAATAGATCCTTATATAAATCTTAAGGTCATGTTAAATTAGGGTTTCTTATAGGTTTAGTTTCAAATTGCTTATAATGTTTGTATTGTTAACTTGTTATCATATAACCTTTGTGCATAGATGTCTTCTATTAGTTAATAAAATCAATCTACTCATCCAGTACCTGATAGTTTTCACAGGCATCTATAAAATGTCAATACGAATAAAAAGCTCCATAGTTGCATATATGGTTCTTAGTCCCAATGAAATTCCCAAATGGGCCAAACATTTTAGATGGTCCTTTTTGGCATGTCAAAATTGTAAAACAATATGTACTACAAAAACACATGGTGTTAAATTAACTTAACTTATAACATTTGTTCAAAAGGTAAAAGAATTAGTGAAGCATAAATTTACAGTGCTGACAGTCAACAGCAAAAAATACCACAAAGGGCACATAAATACTTTGAAACTGTGGATACATTTTATATTGAAGAATAAAATATAATGTTGGTATCTTGTACCATATTTGATTCTCATTTTGGTATTCTGAATTAAAAAAGATCATTTCTGCAACTCAACGTATTGACATTATTTATATTAGTAATTCTATTAGGGATTAGTGTTTTATAATTTTTTGGACTGACACGTCCCCCCAATGGACTTTTCTTAGGGTCCATTTCAAACCAATACTTTTGGTTTCAATGATAGAAGTCTTTTGAACCACCTGCTAGAATCAAGCTTTTGGAAACAATCTAAAAGTTTGTTTAATTTTAGAGAGTTCAAACCTAATATTTGTTCTTAAAACAAGTGAATTAAATTGTTTCACTTTCAGAAAAAATATAAACCACATTTTCTAAAACCCAAATTTTAATCTTCTACTACTACTTTAGTGTATTTACTTTCTAAAAAGTAGTTTTATTTTTTCGACAACATCACCAATAAAATCAACAGACAAAAAAAGGTTTATTAAAGTATAGAACATTAACATGAAAAAGGAAATACATTTTTAATAATTTTAAAATGTTAAAAATGTATTAATACAATATTAAACAGAAATAAATTCACACAAACAAAACAACATTTATATAACCAACACGTACATGTACACTTTTCAATTTTTATTAATGCACCAACAAATTGTTAGATAATGTTTAATTTGATTTTGATAGAAAATGCAAGGTATATGGATGACATTTCCAGCAATTAGGTTTGAAATGCATCATAATAAAGTTGAAAACACCAGTGAAAAAATATCAACTTCTACTACAAAAATAAAATTGAAACAGTTTAATTTAGTCCAACAATTTAACAATTTAATTTAAATTTGAAGCTTAGACATATTTGTTTAATTGAGAGATTTGGATACTTAGTTTTATTACTAAAAATTTCAATGATCCAAAATAGGTAATATTTGCTTGATTCTGGATTGGAAATAATATGAATTCTAACGATGCCATGTTTACTAATTTTTCTTGAAGTACAATTCTAATAAGCATTACTTTGATAAACTAGTGATATTTATTTAATTAATAATTAAGATAAAATTGTCTACCTTCCCAAAGAATTCATGAGCAAAAATTCATATTTCAATTTCATTTGAATTGTTACATAAGCATAAGCATCAAAAAGGTTGACAAATGGGAAACTATTTTTTGTACTTTACTATTCTTGTAAATTCTTTTTGAGTCTTGATAATTCCTGAATTCACTTTACTATCAATTTTTATGCACAAACATACCCAAGTGTCCAACTAGCAAGGCTGAGCACCACCTAGGTGTCTTTTGCTGCCCATAACTGATGCCTAGGTAGGCACCATAAAAGGTATATGTCATCAACTAAAAGTCATCATTCATCAATCCTCAAAAAGGACATCCAAGACATCCAATTATATTGCAAAGAAATCAATGGTGACACAAAATTAGCAAAATTTTCAAAAATCTAATCACATTTGTTATAAACACCATCATGTTACAAAAATAGTCAAATATGGCAAAATAGTAAAAAACCATATCAACAACAAATACTCAAGTTTGATGAAATAAGGACATAACAAGATCAAACTTAATGTTAGCATGAAATTTTTAAGTTGGTTAAACTTTAATGTACAATGTGATCGTTCTTAAAGTTCAAGTTATCAAATAAGAATTGAGTATAGTTCAATCCTTCAAGGTACTAACATGAAATTTATTGAAAATTTAAGTATTAAATCAACCATAAATAAATAATTTTTTTGAATAATGAACCATAAGAGGCTATAAACATACTATAATGCTGTCTATTTTCCACAAAGAAGGTGAGTTGTAAACAAAGAGTTTTTTAGGAGAAAAACATTCAAAGCATAAAATACTGCCAAACCCTTAATTTTTCAATAGTTCTTTACCTCACTACATTGTCAAAAACTTGGATGACTTTTAATCCTAGAAAACATTCCATCATATCAGTCACATGAAGTTGCTTGCTCATGTTCATTGCAAAAATAACCAAATCATTATGAATACAACAGAAAGTGAGAAATAATATAAACAACGAACCTTCAGACCAATACAAAATGTATGCAACCGGGAACCAAATTGTGCAGAAATTTTGTTTTCTTTTAACCGTCGAGCAGCAACAGCAGCAACAAGTGATGAGTCCAGTCCACCAGATAAAAGCACACCAAATGGCACATCAGCCATAAGTCTCTTAGCAACAGCCTGCATAGCTTAGAAAATGTAGGTCAAATATGGAGATAAAAAATATAAAAGTGTTAGCCAGCAACATTTATATATAATATTCAGCATTATAAACAGTCAGTGTGAGGATTTGAATTGCATGTGAACACAAAAACATACAAAAGATTATTATCACGTTGATACCTTCAACATCAATTCAACATTACAGAAATATCAACTTCTACTACAAAATGAATCACTTCAATACCAACTTCTATTGTTGCTCAAGTACTTTTGTCAAGTTCTTTAAGATTTTATAATAATTTTGAACAAAACTACCCTTATAATTCATTTAACATTCTCCTAAACCCAATGTAGCTCACATGTGCCAACCAATTGTCGCTTAAGCCAGATGTTGCAACCCACAAACGCTTGGCTCCTCCCCAACGTGCAACCATCTACAACAGTTTCTACCTTTCAGGTTGGAAAAACAGAAAGTGATCAAGGTTATCTTCCCCTCTGACAGTGGGCACATTGATTAAGTAATATAAACTTCAACCAATGTTTACACTATCAAGAGAACTACTGCTGCCACTATTGGTGTCTCACCCCCTCTGCTTTTCTTCATTCTTCCATTTAAAGAACTTGCATTTAAGCCTTCTCCAACCATCAGAAATTATTGCAACCTTTTCCAAGTCTTCTTGCATTTTGCAATGTATTTAATTAGATCTAAGGTGTCTTTACTTGTATAATTTATGATTCATGCATATTTAAAGCTGTAAGGTTCAAATCTAAAATTTTTGCTTTTTGTGTTTTCTGTAGATTTGAAGAATTTCTCTTTTACTTCAGATGATTTTTATGTAGATCTAACAGTTATATTTATGTAGATGATGTTTTATGGAGATCAAACCATAAAGTGCAAAAATCATAATTTTATAAAAGAATTTAATGATTTTAAAATAATTTCGTAATTTTGATTAATTATTAATGGAAAATGCATATATGTCATGTGCCATGGTTATAATTATATATAATATTTATAAATTTGTATATATCATGTTTGTACATAACATGAATATCATTTTCTTTGATAGTATCATGTGCCTTTATTGTATTCTAAAACTTTAAATAGGTAGTATAATTTTTTTTAATCTCATAGATGTCTAGAAAATTATTTTGATTATTCTTAGGTAGAATTTTCAGAACTATGGAAATCTTCTGCACTTATTCTCACTTATTCATCTAAACAAGCTTGACATCCATTGCCACCTTTGATCATTAGTAATGCTTCATATCTCTGACAGCTAGGAGGCAGTTGTCTCACCCATTAGTACTATGACTAGTGAGAGTAAATGAGAAGCTAAACATCAGGTTCTTCCTCCTATTCCATGCTAACTGTTGGTTGATTTGGCTCCACAGGAATGAAGTGATCTTTAATCAGCATAGAAGAAGTCTTAGAGATGTTCTCTTTATAGCTAAGATGTATTTTCAAGGGGTGGGCGCAATCATTACATGATGATGTAATTTTCTTCACTTGCCTTAATCTTGTCAATAATGTTCTCTCTGGATCTATCTAATTTCATAAATGAGATTCAAACTTTTTCTTTTTTAAAAAAAAGTGAAATTATTCTCATATTTTTCAAAGAAATATATTGCTAATTGAAATAATGCTAACTGCTAACTAAACAAGAAATAATCTCCATGAAGTTTTAATACAATGATGATTCTGGTCCAAATTGATACTGCAACAAACTGAATTCAGATAGACTAGTGTAAAAACCACTCATTTAAAAACATAAAGACCAGCATAAAAAAATGTTTTACTTTGTTACCTTCTCAAATGTTTCACGTAGAATTAGAGAACTATAAGGTGTTGATGGAATGCACTCTGAATACCATGGTGGGCTGTACCATCTTCTAAGAGTGCCTGCAATCCATAAAGGATGCAATTCAAATATCATGTAAAAATATTTGTAAAAACACAAAAACAATAGTTTGTCATTTTGACCACATATGTACAACATATAGAATTGGTAGTTATACGAATGGTAAAAATGAAAATTTTAAGAATAATAATAAATATTCAAAAATAATAATTATCATATTAACACGTACTAACAACATACATGGCACACCCACCAAGTTTATTGCATTGGTTACTCAAGGACATTACCATGTTGTTATCTAAGATATTACTGGAAGATTTCTTCACACAATTGTTGTTCTCTCTACAACACATAATTACTCTATAACATGTGTTGATAATCGTTGATAATCAACCACATATGGGTAATACTGAGAACACAGTAATCACCCAGTAAAAAGGACATGATGACTCTAGTCATAGTGTTAGGAAGGTTTATTGTTGTTCTATAAAAGAGTTTGTTCTCTTTGTCCATCCACTTTTAGAGTACAAGTCAGATTGCCTATAAGAGGAAATAATTATAAGAATTAAGAGGATCATACATGCCTAATGAAGCAAAGGATTCCAACAAAACTCCAAAAGTATTACTAGTCTAAGTCCTTTCATCTACTTGTTCATCCACACAATATTTTCTTCTACAATGAAAGGGTAACCGGCCATGTTAAGAAGGTTATCTAGTTCCATGATTCATGTCATGTGTGGCATTTGTAAATATTCTCTCTTGCAAATGAAGATAATGACGTTTCAGTTTCTCCTTCCCTTCATTTGTAGAAGGCTTTTCATATATTTCTTCACCACTACCATCATCATGAATCCATGATCATTATTATCAATTTATTATCATCTAGTGGTTTTGTACCATCGTTGTCTATGCCATCATCTGTACAACTTAAGCTTGAATTTCTCCCATAAATATGCTCTAATAATCTCATGCAATTTTCATTCATTTCAACAACAATTCTTTAGCTTGGTTGAATACCTTCATCCAAAACAGGTGCTCCATTCTTTTCCAAGCATTCAGTCATTGAATACTCAGCATTTGAGAGAACATGGCATTACAAAGAAAAGGTATATATTTGATCAAATATGTCTCTTATATTTTGCTAAATAGTGTCATTTTCTTATAGCATAGGAGGATTTGATGCCTTGATACATCCAGTTGCAAGGGGTTTGGTTACAACTGCTCTATCAGAAGGATTATTCCACATGGATGTCTAAGACTATGAGCTAAAGAGATACAACTGGATCTTTATAATAATTCAAAGGAGCTCAGTGTAGCTTGCACAATGTGACTGGCACGATATTAGAATATTTCCAATTTTAACTAAGAAATGATGGATTCAAATGGAAATGAAAAAAGGGATAAAAATGGTGGTACGTGAACATGGTTTATGTGGTTGCATATCAAGATGCTTTTCTCCTTTCTTTGCTTTCTTTTTTCCTTTGGTTTGTGTTTACCGTGCTGGTGCTGACTTTACCATTCATCTCAACAAGGCTTGTTTCAATTGTTGCTTATCAAGGTGAATTACTCCTTTCTTTGCATCTCCATTTTTGGGACCATGCTTTTCATCTTGATAAGGCCCACTTAAATTGTGAACACGTGTTTGACAAATAAATCCTTCATCTTGTTGCTAATAAAAACAGATTCCACTTGACTTGAGTTGTCCAAGGAAATGCATGTGTAACAGCATACCAGATTTGCTGGAATATAAGTGCCCAGGAAGGAAAGTCATGAATCTTTCACAGTCATCGCTCAAAGCCTTCATCTCTGAAGCAAACCAAACAGAACCTGGAAAAATGTTTTCAATGCAAAGTGATGCTGGACATTCATGATATTAAAAATATAGCATATTACAAGTCAAACAGAAAATCGATGCATTCACAATAATAGCAACAAGAACAAAGAACAGTTTCTACACTAACATCAATCTTTCTCATGGAGAAAGTTTTGAATTAAAAATATCTTGATCACTTTCCACCACCAATCAAACACTTGATTTTTCCCGTTGGAGTAGTACAAGCATGAAGTTGTTAGTCTGCATGTTTTGTCACTAGCATCTTCTATAACAGCAGGCTATTATCTAAATTAGAAAATAGAATCAAGATTGAAAAAATGTTGTAGAATAGCAAGTTTGAGAAAGATATATCTTCACGATCAATAAATGGTTTTACATTGGCAAAAAAAAGATAAAAAAGAAAATTAGAAAACCTTTTCAGAAAGAAAAACAAACAGTTACAAATTATTGGATACTAATCAGGATAAGGTCGAAATAGTGAGAAACCTGAAGGAAGACGACACAATGAAAGAAGGTGAAAACATATGACTCATTCCAATGGAAACAAAATGGATGTCAAAAGTAAGAAACCATGCAGGAAAAACGATTGCAGCAAATGCTCGTCTTCCTTTTTATTCAAAATTATAAGTTCTAGGGAATGAATGAGCAAGGTTCTCATTCCATATGTCTCACACATCCTGCCAAGTTGCCATTCACAAAAAATCATAAGCAATTAACTTCTTGCCATCTCTTAATATCTTTAGAACATACAGATTATATCAGACAATCACTCTACATGATTTACTCTCTGGAGTGTTTCAGTGGCCGGAAAAGAGAAATTCCCACCTCCTTTGAAATCAATTGCTTGAGAACAGTAAAATGAAATTTCCAATAAGTAAATCTACATACCATCAAGACCCCAGCCCATATAGAGGGGGGTAATACCAATAGCATCACGTGCAGCAATGAAACTTTTATCACGTGTATCAAGAAGAACAAAGGAGAACATTCCATCCAACATGCCCACAAAATCTTCTCCATACTCTTCATACTGTTACAAAGCAGGAACATGAAAATTACAATGCGTCAGAAGTCCAAAGATTTTCAATTCAAACAGAATCATTTGGCATGACAAAATTTGGTCTCATGAGAAATTTAGAACCAAATGCAGTACTTACAAGATGAGCAATTACTTCACAGTCGCTTCCAGTTCTAAATTCATGGGACTTTAACTTCTCCTTTAAGGCAACATGATTATAGATCTCACCATTTACCTAGGAACAAAAATAATATACTTAACAAACAAGGTAGGATTTTATGTAGAGATATAGCCAAAAAGAACTAAACATTAATGTTCTAAAAAAGGGGGAAAACAGCCGTTAAATGGAGATTAAACAGATATTAAAATTTTAACACAAGCTGTTGTACTGGAATTGCCATTAAACGGCAATTAAATGGAAAAACTAGCCATTTGATGATCATTTGACATTTTTTGTCGAAATTTTATGATGTTTATTTTGTGCTTTTGGAAACATTGGTTAGTCTTACGTGAAACAAATCCTAGAAAACTTAAGAAATGATGTCTAATAGTTAGTGAAGAAAATGACATCAAATAATTCTAAGTAATAGAATTTTTCTATAAAAATAACCAATTTTCCAACTTATAAATTTTTTTCTTGGATAGTTCAATTCTTGTTAACATGACTCAAAAAGTTTGATACGGTTTCCATATAAATTAGCATCCCAAACCGTAACGACGATTGTTTTGTCTTCATTGTAAAGTGGTTGATCCCCAGAAGTTGGATCGACTATGGCTAATCTTTGGTGAGCAAGATAACAATCTTGGAAGCAATACAACCCGCTCCAATCAGGACCTCTATGACGCAACCTATTTCAGAAGGAAAGATCATCAGATTTCTCAGTAAGCAGTGAATGCCTAGGTTACTCAGGCATAATACCTTTAAGAAATCATGATCATACTACTATCATTTTAAAATCGGCAGCAAGGTGCAGATATTTCAAAGCATAAAGAAAAATACGAACATACATATATACACACATGTATGTGTGTCAAGTAATCAAAGCAAGTGAATGTGGATAGGTAAAACCTCATGTTTTTCAATTAAATTTTAAGAAACACATTGCAGGATCTATCCAACGTGTATGCAAAAACATCTTCCAATTAGACAAGTGCATAGATATAATTTCATGAACTATGTTCTATGATCTACCTATTACCATTAGAATAACAACGAATTGACACAACAATAGACTTCTTTCTAACCACTCCTTAGATCATATGAGCATACAGAAGAAGAAGAAGATGGTGATAATTTGATATTCTAGACAGAAAACCAAAAGTGGCTACTAAAATGTTTTTCCAAGAAAAATACAGCTATATGAGAAAATAATGCCTAGTACCGAGTATGCTGGACAGACTCGACAAATCTGATTGCCATACCAAAACAAATCCCAGAATTTTTTCAAAATGAGGAACTCAATCAGCCGTGCCACAGTTTCTACACGTCCACCTTGGAATATCTGCGCAAACGCTAATTAAAAGTGGTGGGCAGACAAAATAACAAGTTCGATCTGCCAATGACAGCACATTTCAAAGCAAACCAGGCAATAAAACAACGAACAATAACATTCTCGAGTCCCGTTTTGTGAGGTCCAACGCACCAAGGAACCTCGCTGCGACTCCACCCATCCAAAACAACGCTACAGGGATACAGAGAACGGCGCAAGGAGAACAGTGACGGCGAAGGCATAGACAGTTACCTGCGTGAGAGCTCGACGATCCTTGACCTCTTGGCGTAGGTGGTCTCGGCTACGCCGAGGACGGCAAGGATACCGCACATGGTGGATGGGTACAGGAGGAAGTTGTTGCGATGGGCACGAGGAGGAGATTGACGAATCTGCGACAGCTGAGCTCAGTGGCGTGCGGCCGTCGGACCAGGAAGTCCAAGTGACCCAGGAATCCAACGGACGGACACCCTTCTTCATCAGGGCTCCCTTCTCATCTTCTAGGGAATCTCTAGGCGTTGGATTTGCGCCACAGATTCCGTTTATTTCCGGCGGCTCGCATCTGTAATCTGTCCCTGTCGTTCGATTTACAAATCCTCCAGATTCCCTTCCACGTCGGAGTGATTCGGTCTAAATTCGAAGTTAAATAATAATAATGGCGACACTTGGCCTCGTTATCCGGATGTTTTGGTAAGTTTAGTTAAGTTTTATATTTTTTAAAAAATTATATAATTTATGATTTAAAAATAATGATAATATTTTAAAAAAAAATTATAATAAATAATAAGTAAAAATACAATATATAGTATTTATTATAATAATATGATAATAATATTTTTTAAAATTAGTGATAAATAATGAATAAAATATGTAATAGAATAATAAATAATATTTATTATATTAATGTAATAATGATTTTTTTAAGAATTGTGATGATAATGTTTTAGTAAAAAAATATAAAAGTTATTTGGTAAATAATATTGTAGAGCGTTATAATGTATAATAAAAAATATGATTATACAGTAATAAATGTTCAAATAAATAGAACATTAAATAAATGACTTGTTCTATCGTAAATTTTTATATATAAATTTTTATTTTATAATTTATTATATAAAAGTTAAAATATTTTATTACAAATAAAACTTTAAATTTTATTAAGAAAAAGTAATTATAAATTTTTTAAAACTTTAGAATCTTAAAAAAAGTCTTACGAAAATAATACCGTAATAATAATAATAATAATAATAATAATAATGTATGTACAAAAAAATGTAAAAATAAAAATAAAATGACGAAAAATTTAAAAACGAAAAAAAATACAGACCAAAATAAAAAATGAAAACAAAGAAATAGAAATATTTGAAAAAAATGAAACGTTTGTACCAAACGTAAAGTAAAGAAAATCAAAATAAAATATTTTTAAAAAATGTATAAGTAAAAGTTAAATGAAATCACGTAAATAAACTTCGTATTTTCTAGAGTTGAAACTCGTATAAACGTTGTAATATAAAATTATAAAACACTACTAAATAATATTGAAGAGTAAAGTAGAGTAGCTCAATTTAGCTCAAAATCAATAGTAATGATTTTCATCTGAATCGGTTTTATGTTCCTCGTCACATTTTGCAAAGTATTTTTAACGCAAATAATTACTAAATAATATTTATACTCTACCATTCACCGCTCTACAAGAAGTCCTAATTAAATGTAAATATACTAAAAGTTATAATAAAATCATCATCTGTCTAAGCTTATATGTTTTGTCTTAAACAAACGTATCCTTAAGTAGAAGAAATTAAAAAGAAGTTTGTAATTAAATTTTTTATCATTTTATATGATTTTTTATTAATTTTAAATACACAAATCTGAAAAAAAATTCATAACGGGATTTTGATATTGAGTCTTGGAAAAATCAAAGATGAAAAAGAAATAATCGAAAAAAAACTTCGATCGACGGAAGAGCTATATGCTTCTATAGGTGGAAAATGAAAATAAATTAGGGAAGGATATAAATCATTTTGAAGAGAAATAAATTAGTGTTTGGAACACGCAAGTGTTCCAAAGACTAAAACATAGAAATACATTAGTGTGGCTGCATTATTTTGATTAGCTTATGAAAAAAAATTAGTGTTTTCAAAAAATAGGAAAACCGTGCCCTTTCTCATTTAGCGTTCTCAAGTCAAATTATGATTTTTTGAAGCTGAAGGATAAATAATATGTTTGATAACAACTATGAAAAAATATTAATGCAAATGTAAACCAAACCGTTAAAAAAATCAATCAATTCCAGCCTATTCTTGATTCTCACGTATAAATAAAGTAAATAAAACCAACATAAACGTCCATATCTTTCATTACAAGAACACATTAACATGAAGACAGAAGACTACACATCAAAAACACCAACAAAGGATAACCAATAAGTCTATAATTGGCATTCTCACAACACACTAGCATTTATTAAGATAAAAAGAAAGATGAAGATTAAAACAAAACATCTAACCATCAAAATTACAATGCCAACATAATATAATAAAATATTAACAAATATACTAGTTTTGGTTATTATTTCTTTAATCACATTAGAAATCTCGAACCAAACTATTTTTAACGGTTCTAGAAATGAAAGACCAAACACTACCCTATAATGCACTAAACTTAAAAATTAGGGTTGAAAATAATTCGATTTGATTGGTTTAATCGACCAACAGAAATGCAGACACAATATGTGAACATCATTGAGTATACAATGGAAACTGAAAAATTTGTGCCAAAAATATTGAAATAAGTTTGAAAATGATACACAAGAAGTCAATATTGCCTCATTGTGTCTTGCAGATCTAACTTTCTTAGTTGTCAATTAGGGCCCAAAAGTTCAAATGTGTACTCGTGGATATAAAACATAATAATGCTAAAAATAAGAAAAACATAAATTTATGGTTCCTCCACCTACTCGTGTATGTAGAGTTGTTTTGGTCAAATTCATGTAGCCATCGGATGGCACTGCCATGCAGAGACTTGGGCAACATTGGTTAGATTTTCTTATCCTTGTCTCTGTAAGGATATCTGTGGTAGATCAAGGTACTTAATATGACAAGTGGCAGAGCAGCGAGGCAATAAAGGGATGGCTGTTTTCCATCAAATACATATTGCAGCCATGCAGTCACAAGTAACGCAGAAACAATGACAAAACCCTGCAAGTAGAAGAATATTATGGCAGAAGAAAAAAACAATCAAATCAACGATAGTTTTGGAAAAGGGCTTTTATGTCTATCACTTCATATTTCTTACCAACTAAATGTTTCCTGTATTCTTCAATTTTACTCTAATATCATTTATGTTTCAGATTGTTTTCATCAACTACTACTAATCCAACTATAGTTAAATCCTAAATTAAAAGGACAAAATTACTCACCTATCCTTCACAGTTTCTGCTTTCTGCTTCCTCTTTCTCTCTCACCTTTCTCTCTTCATACGTATAGCGTCCCCTTCTAACCCTCCCTTCTTTCAATTGTTTTTTGTAACTCTATTTTTGTAGATATGACATGCTTGGCATCTACCCTATGCTCAGAGAGTTTTTGTTTGATGGTTTGAGATTCATTTACCCAACTAATGTAGGTTTCATGAGATGTTGGTTTAGAAAGGGTTTATATCTTTGCTAATGCAGGTTTCATGAGACGTTGGTTTAGAAGGGGTTTATATCTTTGAAAAGTATAGAAAATGGTAAAAAATAATAAGTTAAATTTGTTACCATTTTTTATCATTTCTCATACTTTCCAAAGACATAAACCAATTAACTGTTAATTTTTATTTTTATTTACATGTATTCGATATTTCATAGATTTAGATTGATGTGGACTATGTTGTTGATGTAGAATTGTAGATAGTTGGGTTTTTTACTTTTCATCAAAAAATTTAATAATTCCTTGTATGTCATCTAAAAATCCATATTTTCTTACATGTCATTAAAAATTTATCAGTCATATTAGAATAGTCTACAGTTTAATTTCTTTTTAAAAATCAATATAACATAACTTCCATTAAATGTCTGTAAATTTCCAAATTATAGTTACTGAGTTAATTATGATTAAGAATATCATGGTAAAATGAATATAATACAAGTAAATATAAATTTTTGAATGACATACGAATAATTATTAAATTTTTTGATGGCGCAAGTCAAAAATTTAATAAATTTGTATGTATTTTGAGTTTTGTATATATAGGTTAAGGATCCATTCGATAACTTGCTAATCTATCAACCCAATTATTTGCTAAACTTAATATTAACCTGCTAAACCATTTACTTGCTCAACCTGCCATGTTTCAGGTCAAGTTAGATTTTACCAACGTTAAGGTAGGTCAAGTACCAACAAGAAAACACAATTGACAATTTGGCATTCAATTCCTTTGTGAGGGAAGAGCTCTTAGGTTCAAATTAGGTGAAGACACCACTAATATCAGAAAAAAGGTGGAGCAGGATTATTTAGCCATATTAGAACCTGTTTAGTAAAAACGTTGTTCAAGACCTGACCCATTTAAAATTGGTATAGCAGAAACAAGCAGGGTTGGACCTAACTCCACCCATTTACAAGCTTCCTTTCTACTTTTTTCTTTGTTATAAATGGCTACTAGAACTTTGGATAGAAGTTAGGTTTTTCATATGGCATGGGCCTTTTGAGCATCAAATGATATTTTTGTGGAAAACTCCTTTCAATTGGTTGACAGAGTGTCAATGGTACCTAATCTACAGCTTGATTAACAACTGTTGGTATCTTGCATAGCAAGGTCCAGTATTTGTTGTACAGTTTGATGTATACCAAACTTAAGCATAATTTGCCACTGTGAGGTCTGTGATTTTACTTGGTTATGGCATTCCTGTTATTAAATTCAAACTTGATATATTGCATGGAGTGCCGTGAAAGTCATGATGGTTGATGGATGGCAGGAGGAGAAGAATGCTGAGGAAAGAGAGAGAGAGAATCATGGGTGGATGATGGGGGAGAGAGGAGAGAGAAAATATGTGAAAGAAAGTGACAAGTTCTAAAAAACACCTTTTTTGAGTTTACAAGTGATTTTTTTGACCCAAAGATGGCTAAAATGTATTCAATAAAAGGTTTTTTAGTCATTTTATTGCTCACCAATATCACGTCTCACTTTAACCCAATTATATACAAAGAAAAACTTATCAACGTTAGGAAGATTGAGGGAAATATTAAAATACTAGATATAATTGACATAAAAATCCATACTTGCCTTCTTAACTCCTCCTGCATAGGCAGTTACAAGCCCAACTAGAATCCCACCAATAGCATTCACAAAAATTGGTATCTGATTGAGGACAAACAAGAGGAAAGATAAGAAGAGATTCCAAATATTTCATGTATATTGAAAAACCCACATCTGAAAGGTAAAACAGTAAATTTGACACAAATGTAATGCACACAATAACAAATCATGTGATCTTATGTTCTAGCATCTCTCATGTAGAATTTAACAGCAGATTATGAAATGGGATTCATGCCAAAGTGTTGACCCATGAATGAAACGATCAGAAGCACAAGCTTCCATACTAAATGCAAGGATTATGCCGCATCCATGCAATATATATTGAGTTGGATAAAGCACATTATATTCTCCACCTATTTCCAGTGGTGGGATCAGGAACTGCATTTCCCATTTTCCAAAACGACAATGATGGTGGGATCTGCAAAATATGGGAGTTGGTTGCACGCACTCCCACCTGAAAAACGGTTTCTCAGATGGTTGTGCATAGAGCAGGACAATCCAAATGCATACTAAGAGCTAAAAATTTTTTTTAATCAAATAATGTGCAAACAAGAGATGCACAAATGCTTTGGGGATTTAACAAATTTCTGGTGCAAGAACTTACCAGAGTAAAGCCTGTCCAGCCATGAAAGAATCCATACTTTCTAATGGCCTCTCCATCTGGTGATTTAGATGTGCTACAAAGCAGACACAGGCTTCCAACAATTGACATTTCTATGGTCATGAGATATGATGTGTGCTTCTTAACCTGCTCAAGAAAAGGATATTTTTGTTGAGTATGAGAAATGGAATAACACTGACATAATGCAAATATAATATCAGACCACTAAAACCTCACAAGCAAATCTAAGTACTTAACCTGAGCAGCCCACTGGCACAAAGAAGAGGCCAAGCCAGAGAGTACAGAGGCAACTAATATTGGAATAATTCCATAAGGCAAAATCAGGTCGGGATCACCACTGCTGAAACCTTTTCCAGAACTTTCCCCAACACTTAGCAGTATTGCAGCACAGAGTAATAAAGCCAAAGCTCCAATTTGCTTGGAGGACTGCTTCTGACTGTGCATTACAGCCAAAAATTAGAAAACAAAAATTTGAATTATCTATGAACCTGCCAACTCAGAATTGATGCAATTGTAATTTTCAAATACATTCTACAAAAGTAACAACAATATACATCAATGATAAGAAAACTAGACTCAAGAGAATTTATGGATCACCCATTGAATGCAATGGCTCATGAAACAATCATGGTATTTACAAGAGAGACTGGTGACAACTGGAAGCAGCTATGTCCAAAAACATAAGCAACTGAATAGAAATGCAAACCAACCAGCAATCAGCAGGAACCAGAATCAAGAAAAGATACTGCTAGCTTGTTTTGTTCTAAATCACCTCTAGTACTAATGTCTGGAGGAAAAAAAGATTACAAAATATACACAAAATGATTTAAAAGATGAATGGATAAGCATATGTAAGGTTCTTACTACATACCCCAATACAATATATGTGAATAATGCAGTAAAAAGCAACTTTGTCTGGTTCAGGATTGAGAAGGTAAGCGAATCAAGGTTCTTGTATGAAATCTGCAATAAGCTATTCTGTAAAGCATATATTGCTGCCGGAAGGGCTGATGCAGTCAATGCACCAACCAGAGTCCATTCCTTGCATACTTGCTTCAAACTACCTTCTTTTGCCAGGAGTAACAGAGCACAGATTACCTAAACAGGAGTATATTTCAAAATCATAATTGCATGTGGGAAAGGATAGCAGAAGTATAACCTACTTTCGTGGAAAATCATCAGAGAATTACCTTTGCAACTTCACATGATAGAACAGATGAAGTCACAATAACATCTTGTCTGTAGAATTATGGGTAAAAAGTTAGACAGCATTTACTGATTCAGCAGTATGTTATGGTAATTTTTTTTTTTTGAAACAGAAAGAGAACTTCAAATTACTGGAGGAAAATAAGAACCCAAACCTATTTTATGGCATAGTCAGAGGCATAGATGGATTCTACCAGGGACATCCCCAAGTAACCAACATCCTCACATACTACAATTTTTTGCACAAATTGCAATTACACAAAGTGGGAGGGACATCCCCAAGTAACCAACATCCTCACATATTACAAATTTTTGAACTTTGCACGACAAAAATTGACAAGTCATACCAAATTTTTGAAGTTGTGGAGCACCACAATTTTCACTACTTTAAAATCACATTCACAGCTCCATATTTGCTTGGCTATGGTAAATCCATTACCTTTCCCAGCTCTCTCTTTTTTAAAATAAATAAACAGGTAAATACATAAACAAATAGTCAAGATTATGGTAGAACCCATTGCCTTTTCCCAGATAAGCTCTCTCTGTTTTTAAATAGATAAAATGTATACATGATAACATATCATTAATATGAATTTTTGAACAACTCTACACACAATGTGAATCATATTTGTCCAACCTTAAGCAAATATAAGAAAACCTAGTGATTATATATGGGTAGTGGGTTGTCTAATAATGTAAGCAAACCTAGTGACAATTGACTTAAGCGATTTGGTCATATCTTTAGGAAACCAAAGGATATACCAGATTACCAAATAGGGTAGGAGAATTAATTAGTGCAAGAGAAACTAAATGAAGTGAAAGAAGGTCTAAAACTATTTAGTTAAGAATTATGAAAAAAGATTTAGATTTATGTAATTTAACAAAATATTTAATTATAGATAGAAATATACAGAAGAAAAGGATTCATGCTTGCCAACTTCATGTGGTGGGATTATGATTTGGATTGTTGTTATTGTACATGGGTAACTAAGCATCACTTAGGTATACTAGTGTACCACCTAGTCACCTTAGCACCTTAATAATTGTGCATCTTATCATAATAGTTTATAATCAAGAAAAACTGAATTTTTTTTTGAGTTTTAATTATAAGTTGCTATGTAAAAAGCAAAAAACTTACAATTTTCCATGTAATTACTGTTAGAATGTAAACATTCAACTTAAAATCAATTATCTATGAATGAAAGGGTTAATCTTTTTATTAACCCATATCTTGATTTAAACTTTGTCCATGTAGAACTATTCCATTATTCTCCCCTCCTTGTGGCCTTCTTTAGGTTCTATGAATTTTTTTATCAAGTTGATATATATGTGCCTACTAAAATCCTTCTACTCTTATATAATATTAACATGTGGATATCTAATTCAAAATCATTTGACTTTGATATGAAGAGTCCATCTCTATGTTAACCCATATCCTATTTTAAATTTTGTTCATGTTAGACTATTCCATCAACTACAAGCAACAATGTGAAAAAGTACGATCGCTTTATAAAAAAGTGTTTCCTTGATTCTATTTTAACTTCAGATATTTATACAATCAGCTCCTGTGATGTAATCAATGTAAATTTTTTATCTTTACAAAGACTAGAATAACATTAACGTGTAGACAGATATGTCCTATTTAGAAACTGAAAATCAACTTCAGGACTTAATATTGGCATTTTGGTCTTATTCCCTTCTGTATAGAGGACATTATCCCTAATTTGTTACTTGAAAAATATAATCATTGGCTAGTTGAAAACAATGATCCAAGATGAATAAAATTTAAAAACTAGATAGAGGTTTTTAAGGCAAATCTATATCAGTTTTAGTGGGAAGTTCCCTCAGTCATGCCTCCAACAAGCATCCTTAGAGTGGTATATTGATTCCCACCTTATGGATGCAATGGTCAAAAGATTTTGCCAAAAACTATGAGAGCACTAGGGTAAGGCAAGGAGGTGGAAATGTTGTTGATCCCATCTTTCACGAGAGAACAACTACATGAATTTGTCTTTTCTGTAAGGAAAAAAAAAAAGCTAACTAAAGCTGAACATATTGGTGGCATGCTGTTAATAGAAGGTTCTACATCCACATGATTAGAATAGTTAAAAAATCAATCACGTATCAAGTAAGCTAATGCATTGTTCATGAAATGTCCATAGTTGACAATGATGTTGATGAACATTTATATACTGTACGGGGGAAAGCACGAATCAGACATCTATACAGCAAGTCGACAAGCCAGGAACATGCAACTGCCAAGTATACTTATTTGTAATTAAAGGTGACAACTATCATTAGCGGAACCAATATAGTGACATGTAACTCAGAGGAACTAAATCAATACAGGAACGGCCAAATCAACGAGTACGGGAGTAAAAGAACTAGGATTATTTCATTCTATCCTATTACACCTCAAACTTCCCCTTCTTTTCTTCCAGGGATTGACTCTAGTCTGCACTAGACAGCCTAGACTACAAATTACTGGCGTTAAATTACTATCACAAACCCACAGCCAATAAAAGGCATTGCGATAGAAGAAAAAGTTGTTGCTTCAGTTGGAAGTTGTAGTAGGGGCCTGACCCGATGAAGCGCTTTGTGATCAAAGGCTGGGCACCGTACTGCAGGGTGAGGAGCAGCTGGTAGATCCAGACCGTACGACCAGACGCTTCCGATTTCTTCGACGGATGTCGGGCCGAGCGACCCCTGTGCGGCGGGGGGCGGCCTGCCGCCATGAGGAGGCAGCGTCGCAGCGAAGGACAGGGGCCGCGGAAGTAAATTGTATAAGTCTTCTACCAAAAATTAAAAGGATGCTGTGGATGATGTTTTTATTGGAAATATAATCGGATTTTAATTTATGCTTGAAATACTCTAATTTTATGATCTTATCGTTTTCTAATCATCGGAATAAGCAATAACAATAATATTTTTACAATTTTTTTTTTTTTTTTTTTTGGGTTAAAGCGATCTTCCTCCCTGGATTACTGAAAATATTCTCATCTCTGAAGCAATTAAAGCAAAAGACAAAATTAACTTCTAATTGCTCAATTTCTCTTCCTTCTTCTTAAACATTTAAGTATGTGCAAATATTTAATGTGTAGAAATGGTTATTGATTGACGGTACATTACTATATAAAGATATTAACTATAAATAACTTCTTCACTTATCTAGATGTGACGATGTTACGAACTATTTTGACATAAGACTAAATAATCTTATAAACATTAATATATTCTTGATATAAAACGAGTTCTTTTCCTTATTAGGTCGATATTTTACATTAAATTTTTCTACTAAAATGATACAAAACATCACTTCGTAACAAATAATATTAAAATTTATATAATTTAAATTAGATATTAGATTACACTAAAAGCTTACCAATCAAAAGAGGTGACTTGGAAGTTAAAGAAACATCTAAATGCCTAAAGTGAGCTACCAACAAGAAGTATAGTGGGCATTGATACAAATTATTTAAGTACGATATTAAAAAGTCCTATATCAGTAGTGTAAAAAATCTCTCTTTTATTATATTTATCTTTTGAAATAAGTTCTCTGTAATGGTATAAGATAAGTTCTTGATAATGATATTATTGATAATAACACATTTGTAGTTTTAACTAACGACCTAGATAAGTCTTGGTGTTAGAGTGATCTCTTTGATAGAGTTAGAATGACTTATATTCTTTAGAGTTCAAAAAATTTACCACCAATTTCTAATCTACTTATAAAAGGAAAATCTCAAATCACAAGTATCACCCATTTAAAAATTACAGAGTATTTAAAAATTATTATTATATTTTTCAAATTATAACATAAATACATGAAAAGATAGGATGTCCAGTCACTCGGGCAAATATTCGGAGCTCCGACCTACCATTTTGCCGCACCTGGATCCAAGCAACCGCCGTAGAGACAGACGTCACAGACCTCTCAGAGTCTCCATTCAAGGCCTAAGCCGGCACGATCTGCAGCTCCCTCGTCACCTCTACTCCCGTCACCACCGCTACCTCCCCCCTCTCAACAATCAACATTCCGCTCGCATCCACTAGATCTCATGGTGAGCCTACTTCCCTTTTTCTTCAATTGGACTCCAGCACTGGTCTCCGCGATTTCTCGAGGAAAGAGGTTGATTTATTGTGGAACGCTGAGTTGTTGAGATTTGCGTGATCTTCTGGTTGCAGGCTGACTCTCAGTTGCAAGATGTACACAAGACGGGGTTTGATTTGGCAGTTTTTGTCGGGGATCTAGCTCTTGATGAGGACGCCAGCAGGTGCGAATCTGTCGTTAATATGACGTCTGTTTGTTGAGATGCATGGACTGGATTTCTTCGATCTCTTATTGTTCAAACAGTGTTCTTCCTCCGTTTGCTGCAGCGACGATGTGTCTCTCGAGGGACTGCAGGTGGAACTCGAAGAATGCAAGGATGACGATGTAAGATCCTTGAAGTTCATTTCGTCTGCTTCTTATCCACGCGTTTGTACGATCATCGTGTTACTACCCGAGCGACATCTGTCTTGCTAGTATGATATATCGAATTGTTAACTGTCACGTGGCATGTCAATTGAGCTGAATACCAGTGAGATTACACTTAGCTCCAGTTTGATTGCTGTTAATCTTAATTTATAAAAACAACTCGTTCTACTTTTTTTCCATCCGTATCTATCAATGGTTAAATTAGATGAATTTAAATCTTTTCTCACAATTCTATTTTTAATAAAATTATTTTTAAAATTATCCCCTATAGTATTATCGCTCATTCACCTAAGATCCACATCTCTGCAACATTAATTTTTGTAAATGTTCATGCTTTATAGCTTAACATTTTAAACCATAAAGTATAGTTAGATGAATTTTAGGTTTGTAGATTTCTTTTTTAATTTTAAAGATATCCTCCTATGACATAACACTCTAGAAACATTTCTTCACTTTATCTACCCTACTTTCATCTATATCTTTGTGACTTTTTATGAAGCTCGTATTACCTTTTAATATAGAGTACTTTATTGACCTAAACTGGTGGTATTTTATTTCCATTCACCATGCAATTGTTGTGTGACTAGCTTATTGTGAATTTCATGGCATGGTGTTTAATTTTTTATATACCTACTTTATGATATTGATTATGCATTGCACATGCATGATTAATCATGTTGTATAATTTGCTTAAATATTCCAATTGTATTGTCTTACAAATCATTGATACTTTGTGTGAAAGTAATACAACTTTTTTTACACAAAGTTATCATTCCCATTCCCTTTATAACAGGGGAATGGACTCCACATCAACGTCTCAGTTTTGAAGAATACTTTCTGTTTTGCATTAATAGATTGTACTTTTATGCTAGACCAGGGGTTTTCCTCACCTAGGCTTTGAATTGAGATTTGAGTTCCATATATTTAAAATATGCATTTAATAAGCCTTCAGATTTTAAATCATTGTAATTTTCGGTCATTAATTTTGGGCTTGTTCTTCTAGTAGTGGTTGAAATACTTCTCAGTGTATGAAAGAAATCAGGGAAAAATGATAGAAAATGCTATACCCTGATTTCACTTTAAAAATAAAATAAAGGGAATAATACCTTTTTTTATTTTTTTAAGGGAATGATACCTACACATGATACTGCTGTATGAGTATATGCAAATTTATAATCTTTTTTCCCTTGTTGCACAATTTACTTTACCTGCAAAATGAGAAGGTTTTCCCATAATATCCATGAAGATATCTTTGAAAAGAATATCCATGAAAATTTAGAAGCCTCAGAGGTATCATCAGTTTGATTGCTTTGTATCCCAATGAACACATCAATATTCATACTTCAAAAAAGGCCCTTACCTGCATTTTTCTTGATTTAACAAAATAATTTAGTTTTGAACATATTGGTTATCTTTGGTTTGTCAAGGTACATACAATTATTCTTTAATGCAAATTTATTCCGAACTAAACATGTTTAACTGAATTCTGAGGAGCATCTTAATTTAATTGTTTTTATAAAAACAAAGGACAAAGGGTAGTCACATTTTTCTATTTTTATCTTTGTCTCACAATTTCACTTGGTTTTACAGGAAGTGACAAATATCTTGGCCAAAGGTACAAAACTAAGAGAATACACCAAGGGTGTTGAGAATAATGTCCGTCAGGTTGAGCTTGAGTCAATACAGGTCAGCAGGAAGCCAGGAACCTTATAGTTTTTTGTGTTTTACATTTCCCTTATTCTTTTTCCTTTCCTTTCATGTTTTAGGTCCATTATTGGAAAATTATTCTGCATTTGCTGCATATCTATTTACCTGAGAAATTCTGAAGAGGCTCTGTAAACAATTATGCTAGCTAGCTCATATCTGTTTTTTATACTATTTCATATATTAGAATATCAATTTTTTCTGTATGTGCAACTGCTTAATTATCCCCAGGATGCACTTTACATGACAAATGGTGTCCATGTTTAATCATGCAGGATTATATAAGGGAGAGTGATAACTTGGTCTTACTACATGATCAAATACAAAATTGTGATAGCATCTTATCACAGATGGAAACTCTTTTGAGTGGATTTCAGGTATAATTCTAAGCTATCAAGTACTTATGAACATGAAATAGTGTTTAATTAGTATAATTTGTTTGAACATTTGACTTCGAAAGAAACACAAATAGAAGATTTGAGGGTAAGACATGTTAGAATGTCTCATTTAATTTTTGTGGAAATAATACATAGTGGAAGTAGAATGAAGCTGTAAAAATGATTTGAATATATATGTGGTTTTATGTTTTGAAGAAAAAAAAAAAAACTTTTCAGAAGTTGGAAGGATGCGGGAGTTTTCCTGCTCATTCAACTTGCAGAAGTTGGAAGGACGTGGGAGTTTTCCTGCTCATTCAACTTGCGGAAGTTGGAAGGACGTGGGAAGCTTGCAAGCGAACGATTGGAGTTTCTCCGTCGCGACCGTTCGTTTGCCCATCCGTTGAAGCTCTGCCATTTATTGAAAATAAATTTCAGTAATTATTCTAGCCTCCCTTTACTGTCTATAAAAGGAGGAGGCAAGGTCGAAGCTAAAGGTACATAGAAAGGCTTCTTCTTCAGGCTTTCTCGTCAGGGAAAATTTTCACTTTGTTCTTGTTACTGTCAACATCTGTATCTTTATTGCGTTGACTCTGAGAAAGTGTTATCATCCTATTAGTACTACTGACAGAAATTTCATACTGAAATTTTCTGTGATTTGTGCAAGAGTTATACTCTTGATCTGTTCTGCATTTGTAAGTAAAAGAATAGTGAAACTCATCTGCCTTGCCCATGGTCGTAGCCATTTTTGAGTGAAACCCATCTGCTAGTGTCTGTTCTTCTCCCTCTTCACTCTATTTTCTTGTTTAACTAATCCTCATTTCCTAACAAGTGGTATTAGAGCCAGGTTAGGCTTAGTTAGTAGAAAATACCATGTCTTCACATACTGTTAAGGTAGAGAAATTCACCGGGAAGAACAGTTTCAGTTTATGGTAAATCAAAATACGGGTGCTCCTTAAACAACAAGGAATCTGGACTCCGTTGTTGAAAGAAATGCCAGTTAGGGTCAATAATGCTGAGTTGATAGCGCAAGAAGAAAAGACGCATTCAACAATATTACTTTGTCTTGCAGATAAGGTAATAATAGAAGTTGCAGATGAGGAAACTGCTATTGGATTATGGTTAAAGTTAGAAAGTCTATACATGACTAAATCTTTAACCAATAAGCTCATTCTCAAGCAACGTTTGTTCTCCCTTAAGATGAAGGAAGGTACGTCTCTCAAAGAGCATTTTGATTATCTTAATACTATTCTTATGGAGTTAAGAAATATTGAAGTAAAGGTTGATGATGAGGATGTCGCTTTGTTATTGTTAGTATCATTACCTCAATCTTTTGAGAATTTTGTCCAATCCTTTGTGATCGGAAAAGATTCAATTTCTTTAGAGGAGGTGAGAGCTTGTCTCCACACAAGAGAATTGCGGCATCTAACTTCAACTTCAGGTGGAGAGATGGCAGGCCTTTCTATCACGATTGACAAAAACCGTGGTAGGTCAAACTTAAGAAGTTTTGACAAGAAAGGAAAGAAGAAAGGTAAATCTCAAGGTAGAGTAAATCCTAGAGATATCTGTAATTACTATAAGGAACCTGGGCATTGGAAGAACAATTGCCCTAAAAAGAAGTAAAAAATACCTTCTGCCTCTATTGCACAGGAAGAGACTGCATTTGAAGTCGATGTTAGCTTTACTGTTTCTGATTCTTTTCTTTCTTTAGATCATTGGATTCTTGATTCAGGGGCATCGCACCATATGATCCCAAATCGAGAATGATTTTTCTCTTATAAATCTATTAATAGAGGTACTGTTATTGTAGCCAATGATGCACAATGTAAAGTCGTTGGTATTGTTCATGACGGATCCAAATGTATGACGGGACGGTGAGAACTATCTCTGAAGTACGTCATGTTCCAGATCTTGAGAAGAATCTTATCTCCTTGATTACTCTTGATGATAAGGGTTTCTGTTATAAAGGAGGATGTGAAGTTCTTCAAGTAAGCAAAGGATCATTTGTAGTGATGAAAGGACTCAAGCAAGGACTATTGTATATCCTTGAGGGTTCGACAAAAGTTCAAATTACTATTGTAGTATCCCCAATTGAGCTGCTCCACAAATCAAAGATATGGCATATGCATCTTACTCACTTAAGTGAGAAGGGGATGCAAACTCTACAACACCAAGGCCTCTTAGAAGGACTCAAGAATATCAATCTTGATTTTTGTGAGCACTGTGTCTTTGGTAAGCAGAAAAGAGTCAAGTTTGGTTCAGCTGAAAGGAATACGAAAGGCAAACTTAACTACATCCATGCTGACTGTTGGGGACTGATGAGAACTCCTTCTTTGGGAAATTCTAGATTCTTCCTATCCGTTATTGATGACTTCTCAAGAATGACCTGGGTGTTTCTAATGAAACACAAAGGAAATGTTTTCGCCAACTTCAAGGAATGGAAAGTTCTGGTTGTAAACTAGATTGATCGGAAAATCAAGGTCTTACGAACAAATAATGGTCTTGAGTTCTGCAATAATGCTTTTGATTCTTTGTGTAGGAACATAGGTGCTGCCCGACATAGAACAGTTGTACATATTTCGCAACAAAATGGTGTTGCAGAACGTATGAACAGAACTCTGTTAGAAAAGGCCAAGTGCTTAATTTCTAACTTTGGAATCGCAGATGTCTTTTGGGTAGAAGCAATTCATATTGCGTGTTTTATTATCAATAGATCTTCATCGTCTTCCATTTAGATGAAGACTCCCTATGAAGTTTGGACAGGTAAACAGGTAGATTATTCTAGGCAGACTCCCTAAGAGTTTTTGGGTGTCCTGTTTATTTTCATATAAATGAAGGGAAATTTGAGCCAAGAGCAAAGAAAGGTGTCTTCATGGGCTATGGAGATGGAGTAAAAGGATACAGAGTGTGAGCTCCTTAGTTGCACAAAGTTATACTTGCAAGAAGTGTAACTTTTGATGAAGAATTTATGTTACAGGAAGGAAAATCTGTTGTTGAAATTTCTGACCCCTCTTCGAGTAGCATTTCAGGTGATCAAGTGAAATTTCAACTGTCTTCTTCTCAAAAGAATGTGGATCTTAATCCAAATGGTGAAGAAGATGAAATTGAAGGGTCGGAAGCTGAAACAGACACTTCTACAGGGATGGAACAGCCACAACTCTTTAGAAGTGTGGCTATAGATAGGCCAAGAAGGAAAGCCCGACCTCCTACAAGGTTAGGTTTTGAAAACCTAACAGCTTTTGCCTTACAAGTTGCTTAGAAGAACCATCATCATATCAAAAAGCCATAAACAGTAAAGAAGCTTCACAATGGATGATGGCAATGCAAGAAGAGATAGAATCGCTTCGATCTACTCAAACCTGGTCTCTGGTGAATGCACTAGAGAGGAGAAAAATAATCGGTTGTAAATGGGTGTTTAAGAGGAAAGCTGATCCTGAAGCTGTAGGTAGCATCAGATTTAAAGCACGTTTAGTTACAAAAGGCTTCAACCAAGTAAAAGGAGTAGATTATACTGAGATATTCTCTCATATTATGAGACATACATCGATCAAAGTCTTGTTAGCAATTGTGGCTCAACAAGACTTGGAGTTAGAGCAACTAGACGTTAAAATCGCTTTTCTACATGGAGATTTAGAGGAAGATATCTTGATGTATCAATCGGAAAGATTCCAAGATCCTTCTAAACCAAATTTTGTATGCAAGTTGAAGAAGTCCTTATATGGACTTAAACAGTCTCCAAGGCAGTGGAATAAGAAGTTTGATACTTTCGTGCACAAACTTTAATATCACAGAAGTCAGCATGACTCTTGTGTTTATGTCAGGAAGTGTTCCGATGGCTCTTGGGTTTACTTGCTTTTATATGTAGATGACATACTCATTGCCTCTAAGCAGAAAGGTGAAATTCAGAAACTAAAGTTTCATCTAAGTTCAGAATTTGAAATGAAGAACTTAGGTATTGCCAAGAAAATTTTGAGAATGCAGATTTTCAGAAATAGAGAACAAAAGAAATTGTTCTTATTTCAGCAGAACTACATATAGAAAGTTTTGTCAAAATTCAGAATGGAAAACTCCAAATCTATAGGTACTCCTTCTGCTCCAAGTGTTCACTTGTCCTCTTCTATGTCACCTCAAATAGATGATGAAACAGAAGACATGAGGACCTCATATGCAAGTGCAGTCAGGAGTCTAATTTATGCTATGGTATGTTCTAGGCCTGAAATAGCATATGTTGTAAGTGTTGTTAGCTGTTTTATGTGTAGTCTAGGGCGAGAACATTGGCAAGCTGTAAAACGAATTTTCAGGTATTTTAAAGGATTCATTAACCAGGGTTTTAAATATGGAAATAGTGATGATTGCCTTGTCAAAGGCTATTCTGACTCAGATTTTGGAGCAGATAGGGACACTAGAAAATCTATGATTGGCTATGTGTTTACAGTGGGTAATTTAGTGGTAAGCTGGAAGGCATCTCTTCAACCAATAGTCACATTGTCATCCACTGAGGTTGAATATGTTGTAATGACGGAGGTTGTAAAGGAAGGTATCTGGTTAAAAGGTTTGCTTGGTGATTTTGGCTTGTATCAAAATTCTATTGACATTTTCTGTGATAACCTTAGTACCATCTATTTAGCCAAGGATCATGTTCATCATGAAAGGACAAAACATATTGACCTAAGGTATCACTTTATTTGAGGTGAAAAGAGGGTTAAATTTTCTAAAATCGCTACTGAAAATAACCCTGCAGATTTTTTCACCAAAGCTGTTCTAGAGAGCAAGTTTGTCCACTGCTTGAACTTGCTCTCCATCTGTGATCGTACCTAGATCAGTTTTGTTCAGCATGGCAGAATATTCAAGTCAAGGTGGAGATTTGTAAAAATGATTTGAATATATATGTGGTTTTATGTTCTGAAGAAAAAAAAAAAACTTTTCGGAAGTTGGAAGGATGTGGGAGTTTTCCCGCTCATTCAACTCGCGGAAGTTGGAAGGACGCGGGAAGCTTGCAAGCAAACGGTCGGAGTTTCTCCGTCGCGATCATTTGTCTGCCTGACCTTTCGTCTGCCCATTCGTTGAAGCTCTACCATTTATTGGAAATAAATTCCAGTAATTATTCTGACCTCCCTTTACTGCCTATAAAAGGAGGCAAGGTCGAAGCTAAAGGTACAATAGGAATTTCTTGAGGATATTCGTAGCCTCTAGAACTTTGACCTTAGTAGTGGACTATTATTTGTGATTTATGAAATGTAAATTGAGTGAGAAAATTTGAGAAATTGAGAATTGAGAATTGAGATTGGAGTAGAGGAGATGAGGAGTTGGGTGAAAAAAAAAACCCAACTCCCTCAATTTATAAAGAAAAGTCGAGGCGGCAATCAACCGTTGCACCCAGCCACCAATTGCCCATTGTGCAGAAGCAGGCCGCCCGTTGCACGGAAGCGGGCCACCCGTTGCACGGAAGCAGGCCACCCGTTGGCCATTGGATGCGGTAGCCGGCCACCCATTGCGCGGAAGCGGGCCGCCCATTGTGCGGAAGCGGGCCGCATGTTGTGCTAAAGTGGGCCGCTAGTTGTGCAGAAATGGACCACCTATTGGCTGTTGGACACAACAACCGACTGCCTGTTGCACGTCTTGCCTGTTGCACGTCTTGCCTGTTGCACGTCTTGCCTGTTGCACGCTTCACCCATTGTACACCAACGCTGAGGATTTGACCATTGCACCTTGCAAGCCATGACGCCGGCCACCAGTTCCTCTTCTTCTTTAGTTCTTCTTCTCTTTTTCAGAGTTTAGACAAATCAGACTTCAGTTCTTCACGACTTCATTTCTTCCAGTCTTCCCTTCTTCTTCTCTTCTCTTCTTCAGTTTATAGTTCTTCCCTTCCCCTCTTCGGCTTTTCTTCCCGAGATCCGGCACCGAGACCTGGCTGCTGGCCCAATTACTCGACGGCCAACCTAATGGCCTAGCAGCTGGCTTAGGCACTTCGGCTCTTCCTCTTTTTCTTCTTCTCTTCTTTAGACTTCAGTTCTTCATGACTTCACTTCTTTCGGTCTTATTTTCTTCTTCTCTCCTGTTTGGCTCTTCTTCTGACTTTCGAAGTTCTGGTCTTCAACTCTTCTTCCTGGGAGTAGGACCTGGCGTCGCGACTCGGCTGTCGGCCCAATAACCCGACGGTCGACCCAATGACTCAGCGGCCAGCTTAGGCAAGGTTCCCCAGCCTGCTTGCCCGGCCACCCATGCATGTGACCGTTCACCCCGCTGACCACACGACTCGGTGACCGGTCCCCCCCCTCCCACGACCCGGCAACCGTTCCCCCCACCGGCTCACATAGCCTTCCCTCTCACTCCCTTCGACAGGCCACCTTGTAGTCTCGTGCTGAGCTGGGCCGTGCCTATTTCGTGTTGACATTCATACCGTGCCAGCATGACACGAACTACTTGGGGGTCTGGCCCAGGCACGACCCACGGCACGAAAAATTTTTCTTGCCATGTCATTAATCGGCATGGTCAAATCATGTCGGGTCGTGCTAGGCCGTGCCAACATGGCCTGGTTGACAACTCTAATATTGATATAGATTTTTTGGCAGAAGTGTGTTGATGAAAGACACAGGACTAATTTCATCTCATGGATCCATATTGGTGGGGTTGTTTGAGGCTGGTAGGCCTTGTAAGGAGATTTTGGGCTTCTATGAGAAGCTTTTTCTCTGTCAAAGAGGTGGAGGCCAGCTTGGAGGATTCTAGATCTTCCTCAGTTATTGATTGAAGATAACCAGGTGCTTGTTGACAGATTCTCTTTAGATGAAATCCGAATGGCAGTTTGGATAATGGAGGGGGAGAAGTGCTTGGGTCCTGATGTGGTGTCTTTGCTGTTCTTCAAATATTTTTACAAAGGCATCAGGATGGACATGGAAGATTTGCTTGATGATTTTTGGAGTACCAATATGGGCAGTGATAGTGTGAACAACATTTTTATTTTGCTTATCCCTAACATTGTTGGAGTTGAGGATGTCGGAGATTTTCTCCGTCAGCCTCATCAAATGTCATGGAGATAATCACAAAGATCGTATGGGATATTTTGCATGCCCCTCCAATCAGCTTTCACAAAAGGTAGAAGTCTAACTGAGAATTTTTTGGCCACAAAGAGATGTTTCCTGATTACCACAAGAGAAATAGAGCTGGCATTGTTTGCAAGATTTGATTTTAAGAAGGTGTTTGACAACTTAAACTAGTCCTTTCAGAGGAGGTGTTGAAGGCTGCAAGCTTGATGTTTATAAATCGGGTTTTAGAGGGGAGGTTTCAGTTTAAAAGGGTGTGACAAGATGACCCACTGTGCCCTTTACCTTTTGATCTTGCTGTCAACATACTTTCAGAGGTGATGAACAGAGCAGCATAGATAGGCTGGGTACAGGGTTGGCAGATGGGGAGAGAGGGAACACCTCTGTAAAGTTTACATGTTGTCAATTATACCTTGATTTTTGTGGGGAATGATGTTCTGCGAGGACATCAGCTAAGTTTTTTGTTAAGGCTGTTTGAAATGATATCAGGACTTAAGTTCATTTATTGGAAGAGTTCAATTTACAGGGTACATACTCAAAAGGAAAGACTTTTTGAGATTGCAAGATCGAATGACTGCTGATGAAATATTTAGGGCTTCTTCCATTGAAAAGAAAGCCTAGAAATAGGGATTGGAGATTTCTGCTGGACAAATTGGTTGGGTGGAAATGTAAGTTCCTAGGCTCTAGCAGAAGACATGTTCTCAGATCTTTTCTTGTTAGCCTCCCTAATTTTCACATGTCTGTTTTCAAGCTCCCCAGGGGTGTTCAAGCTATAGAGAAGATCTGCAGGCAGTCGTGTTAAAGATCCAAAGTCATGAGTATTCATTCAGTAGGATGGGCAGAAGCTTGTAAACCACTACTAGCTGGGGGTTCAGGCATTTGAGATCTCTCTAGTTAACAGATCTTTCCTCTGTAAATGGAGGTGGAAGGGTTTCAATGATGGTAAGAGGCTGAAGCTGGATATCATTTGTGGCAAGTATGAAGTGTTGAAGGAGGAAAGGGATCCTCTCAAGCATGTGTCTTTTCACTTCTGGAAATTAGAGTTGGAGCAGAAGGATTTTACATAGCAGCACACCTCATTTCAGGTTGGAGATGGGAAGACAATAATTTTGGGGAAGACTTGTGGCTGTCTCATCCTTGAAAACTCTTTTCCCTAATATTTTCAGGATTGCAAGCAATAAGAATGTGTCTCTATCTCACGTAGGGGTAGGGGAGGGACAGATCTTGAAGGGTCAGGGACTTTGGATGATGCAGAAGTTTGGGCTTGGCTTCTATCCTTGGTTAATCTACAAGGAAACTTGTTGCCATTGCTGCAATTCTTTTTAAAGTATTTTTTGGTTTTGCTTCATACTTGATTATGCTTATTTTATTTCTTCAAGTAGGTTACTTGCTTGAAGCTTGTAGGCAGATTTGGTTTTACTTTTAGCTTACCTATGGCTTGTGTAGCCTTCTGTATTTTATAAGTTTTAATACATTTACTTTTGCTGCTGTTCAAAAAAAGGTGGGGGTAGGGGAAGGTTGGAATATTGCCTTGAGAAGAAACTTGGATGCTAGAGATGTTGGTTGTATTGATGAGCTCTTAAACATGCTACTGACAGATTTGAACCCTATGAAATCTGGGGTTTTTACTATCAAGAGTTGCTACTTGACTGTGTTGGGTGAGGTGGGCAGGTGGGATCCCTTTACACTGGTTTGGAAGGCACTTGTTATTTATGTTTCTAGCACTAAATAGTGGATTAAGACCATGATTGAAAGTTTTAGAACTGTAGCTCAGATCACAATTTTTTCAAAAAATTTTGCTTATTGAAAAGTAATACTGTTTACAATTTTTAATGTTTTTTCTTAAGTACAAGAAAGTTATAACACAGGTCAATATTTTCTTAGCTTTATTAAGTTGACATCCGTTGATATTTGAGTTGAAACACTCAAGTTGTTTTTCTTTTTTTTGGTGCAGCGAATTCTAGGAGCCATGTTCCCAAAAAAAAGTCAGGAATTTTGGGTGCATCTAAAAATGCATTTTGGTGAAAAATTCTTTTTCTAAGAAAGGTTATGGTGAAACACTAAAACCATTGTTCCAAATGCAACTTAAGATGTTAGTTATTCTTGTTGTCAGATGTTTGTCTTGATATGTTTAAAAATCTCACACTAGTTTGTTTTTGAATAAAAATGACAAGCCCTGGTGTGCTTCTCATTTTCAGAAAATTTTTTAAAAAACAGAATTTTATGATAGATTAAAATATTTCCTTGATCTTTCATATTTATTCATAATTAAAAAAATAAAAAATCCAACTTTTTATTGTGAACAGGTAACATCACATTGGATGAGTAAAAACCTATACTCAAAACAACTTAAAAACTTCCATTAAATCCTAAGCAGTTTTCCATAGTCCGTGGGATGATGACCACCATGATCCGACAATGGAAACTAAGTGGCGTGAAGACTAATGAGGTGGCAGTGCGACAGATAATGTCCAATTTTCCATATGGATTAATTACATGGTCCTTGATATACATGCACCAAAAATTACGTGGTAGGTCCCTTCACTATCTTTGGGCCCATCACAACATTTAATCTTGTTACACATTTTATTATATTTAGCTGACTAAATGAATATAATGCTAACATCTTTTTATGGTCATGAATTTTCACAATAGAAGTTTGTTATTATTGTTGTGGTGTTCTTTTAAATCATTTTGATAAAGTCTTTTATTTGGATTATCATCAGTTGAATAAGGTTTATTGAAAAATCCAAAAACTCCATCAGAAAAGTGTCTATTTTATCACTTGTTACATCTTATAAATTAAATGATTGATATTAACATAATCTTGTGGTAGGCAGAGATTGGCTCCATAAGCTCTGAGATAAAAAGTCTTCAGGAGAAATCCATGGATATGGGCCTGAAGTTGAAAAACCGCAAGGTACATTTTTTCAAACATTACACAATCATTGCCTTCTTTAGCCCTATTATGATTCACATGGCTGCAGAGTTACTGGTTATTGTTTTTAGTAACCAGATGAGTGCAGGTATGCAGCTATTAATACGTGTTTTTGAGAATTTCCTACTAAAGCACTATGTTTATGTTGGTGAAATTTATTTCTTTACGACCAATTTTTATTCATACAACTCATGGATACTTCCTGGGCTGATGCTTGAGATCTAAATGGACAGAGGATTCATGGCTAATATGTGTCATGTGCTTATGTTTCCAAATTTCTATCATGGGTGGGAATATCATTCTCAAGGAATTGACTGCCATTCCCACCTCATTTTTGTGCCAACATGGGGATAGAGTTAATTTAATTCCATCCCTACTCTCCACTTTAGCGTATGAAATGCAACTGAGCTTCTATTCACCGTCCAAGAAATCAACAAGTTTATTATTCATATTATCACAGATAATGTAATTTTCTCCTTCATGAAAGATTGAATTGAAACAATTTGAAATGAAATTTGGGAGATATAAAGTTCTCAATATTGTTTACAAGGATATGACCTTTAAATCAAATTTTGATAAATTTCCTTTACATGTTTTTGTATGTTGTTGTTTATACTGCAGGTTACTGAGTCAAAATTGGCAAGGTTTGTAGAGGACATTATCATTCCACCAAGGATGGTTGATACAATTGTTGAGGGGGAGGTGATATTTGACTTTATTCATTTATTTGATAAATGCTCATATGTGATGTTGATAGGATTTGAAGTCTGACCCCTATACAAGATGCTCTACTACTTAAATGTGTGACCTTTCTGCTTTAATAATTTTCCTCTCTTTGGTATGGTTTGTATAATTGTTTTTGAGAAATTGTCATTGCCTAATTTTTAACTTTTAAGAAGGTTTTTTCCTTTTCTATGTTAAGATCAGTGACGAATGATTGAATTTTTCAAAATCGCTTTGTCTGATGACTGAAATTGATGCATGTTTGTTAATTGATTGAAGGAGAAAATTACATTAGTTTGAAGCCTATCAATCGCTTTGTTACATTTAAGAGATGACAGTAGTATTTCATTCACATTCAAGTGCTCATTGAAATTATTGTTCTGTCAGTGAAATCATTTAAACTAAGTTTGTGGCTTATTTTCTTTTCAGGTGAATGAAGAGTACTTGAAAACACTTGAAATTCTAAGCAAAAAAATAAAATTTGTTGCAGCTGATTCTTTGGTGAAATCATCGAAGGCTTTAAAAGATGTTCAACCAGAAATGGAAAAACTAAGGCAAAAGGCTGTCTCAAAGGTTACATAGTTTGTTTTTCTCATCACTTATCAATCTTCGTTGCTCTTCTTAAATGTGTCAGCCTTAGACAACTTTGTTAGTTAAGTTGGTGCATCTGCACTTACAATTTGAAAAATGAGATGGATTGAGGTTTTTCTTCAATGTTTCTTTCAAAATTTCATCTTGATGCATATATTGTATGATATTGTTGTTTTAAGTGTAAGTTTCACACCAGACTTCAAACAAGGAAAATGGGAAATGTATTGTGCATACTGCATAATAGGTGGGAATACTATAAAAACACCAAATTCCACAAAATTGATTAAAGTTATGAGTTTCAGTTTGAAACCTGGGGATAAGCTGCTTCATGTGATCCTTATTATTAAAGAGGATTGCCCTAGTTTTTTTAAAAAAGGAAATTTAGGATAAGCTAAGCTAACCAATAATATTTGGAGTGTGCCCCAAACACTTTAATTTTTGTGATCACAGCTCTAGCCCCATGGTCGGTGGATATTCATAGGTTGATGAATGATTTAAAAGATTTCTTGTTTGTAGGGTACCTTTCATGGAAGAACAATTACTACTGGGGTGGTTAAAACAATGGTGGGGAGGGATGTTTAGAATCAATAGATTATATGGGGGAGATTTTTTTGTCAAATTTTGAAACCTTGGCAACTTGAAGCTTTGAAGTCTGTGAAAACTCAGGGATTACAATGGTGGGTTGGCAACAACATTACCTCACTGACAATTCTTGGGAAAAATCCAAAATTCATTTTTTGTTACTCCTTTAGATCTGTGGAGTGCAGAGACCTTCAGCACCCTGTGAGAGTTTTGGCAGACTGAAGGTGGTGTCAAGAAGAATCAACCTTATGTTTGATCTTGAAGCTGCAGAAGTTTTGGCTGAGATGTTGGAGAAAAAAGATTTTCCAGAGTGAATAAAACTGATTCACTATCGAGAAGCCTTCTGGATAAAGGTTCTCATAGGAGGAGAGCGTGAGCAAACATAGGTAGGCTTTTTCTGACAAGGAGGGATTGTGGAAGTCAGCTTGCCAGAGGTTACAATGGTAGGTTCAGCTCTTATGGCAGGATGTGCATGGTGGATCAACATCCAGTAAAGGCTATTCCAAATCAAGCTTTCCCCTCTTTGGAAACTCAAAAATATTTCAAATCTATCATGAATTCAAATGAGGATCGAATGGAAGATATCTTGAAGATAAATGAGGAAGATACCCATTTCATTTGATCATGGATTGAAGAGGCAGTAGAGGAGAAGCTAAAGAACTCCAACATTAATGAAAAAGAATCCCCCGATCCCTTCCATATTTGGTTGCAACAGATATTTGGAGATACAATTAGCAAGGAAAATATGAAAGTTCTGGCCTTGCAAGCAACAAAAATGCATATTGTCTCCTTTCATTAAAAAATTGAGTATGAACAAACTAGTCAAGTTTGTCCAAAAATATTCAGAGGGCAAATCTGGAGGAATATAGCCTGCTTGGGACTCCAACTGGCTTCAGCAGCTGGATAGTGTAATTGAGAACTTCTCTATTTCTGTTGAATTTATGAATGCTTTGAATGACTTTGTGTGGGTATGCACAACGGTTTATGGCCCAACTATAACTAGGAAGGGAAGATCTGCTTCCTGCTGGAAGTAGACTGTATTAAAGAACTTTGGCAAATTCCCTGTTTGTTCTTTGGTGATTTTAATAGAGGCAGATGCCCTAAAGATAAATCCACAGGAGAATTGTTCGCACCTGACATGAGAGAATTTTCTAGATGAACGGAGGAGAATGAGATATATGTGGGATGCAGATTTGTTTGGTCAAATTTGAGGTTTCCATTGACATTGTCAAAAAATTGATGTGACCATGCTCTGTTCACGGAATACGGGAGTTCAAATATCCTTTGGTAATGATCTCTGATTTATGCTGAGCATGTTCTGATCCCATTTCACTCTTAGTGCATACTGGTTTGCAAGCTCACAAGGGCGTCTTCTGGATTTTCTCTTCCTGGTTGTCAAACAAGGAGATGTGCAAAATTGTGTGAAAGACCTGGATTTCTTCCAATCCAAAGGGTATTGCATCATAGCACAAAAGTTTAGAGAAGTTAAACTCCAAATTAAGGCCAGGGCCACAAAGCATCAGCAATAAAATAAGCAATTAAAGTGAAATATCTTGGATATCCAAAAGCTTGACCAGATGGATGAAGATAAAGGTCTTTCAAATGGAGAGAGAGTGGAAAGGGGTCCTTTTAAAAAGGGACTGGACCAGAAATGGATTGGTGACAAAAATCCAGTGAGCTCCAGTAAAAAATTGGTGACAACACATCTTCCATTCATAAATGTGCAAGTGATAGAAGAAGAGTTAATCACATCAGTAAGACAAAAAAGGAAATATTTTTGAAGGCTTAGCAATAGAAGATGTTTTGGCAGATAACCATAGGTGTTTATTCAAGAAAACTTTGGTTGAAACTTAGAAGCCATGTTGGACACCAGAGGGAACAACATTATTGAAGCAGCAGTGACAATATGTGATAAAGAATTTTAGCACAGAGGAAGATAAGGAGGCACTCTTCACCGTGAATGGAGAGCAATCTCCTGGATCAGATGAATTCTCATGATTTTCTTTCAGAAATGCTGGTCTTTAGTATCAGAAGATGTAATGCCAATCTTCAAGGAGTTATGGGAGACCTGCAGGGGATGCGATGCTATTAACTTTTTTTTTAAAATTTCTTGATTTCTAAACATGCAGGTGCAGAAGATATTGGTGATTTCAGGTTTATGAGCACTATCAACAGCATTATGAAAAGCATGATGAAGGTCTAAACCAGTTGGCTTCTCAAGGTGATCAATGATGGTTAGAACTTTAGATTTCCCAGTCCAATCAGCTTTCCTTAAGAGTAGGTGTCTTACAGACGGATTTTTGGCAGCTCAGGAGTGCATTTCTGGCTACTAAAAGAAACAGAGGGCATGATTGTAAATTTGTAAGATTGATTTTCACAAATCTTTTGGCAATATCAGTTGGAACTTCATTTGGAAGTTATTACAAGCACACAACTTTACTTATAAAAGGATCTCCTAGATAAGGCATGTATAACAATCTAGCAAAGGATCTTTACTTGTAAATGGCACAGCACAGAAGTTTTTCTTTTGAAAAAGGGGAAATGTCTGCAGCACAAATATTTTTTCTTTTGAAAAAGGGTCAAACAGGGGAATACACTCTCCCCCCTTCTCTTTAATCTTGGTGGAAAAATGAGTGCCCCTGATGTGTAATAGGGCTGTTAGAGTTAAGTGTGTATTAGGGTTTATGTTGTAAGTGAGTTTAGTCTTACATTGACTAAGCATTAGTTGTTATCCTTATGTAATCCTTATATAAAATGGTCTTGTATTTATGAATGAAATATATCCATCTTCTACGTATTTTCTTCTTTTCTAACATGATATCAGAACTTAGATTTTGAGATTCCAAAATAGAGAGAAATCCTAGATGGGGAGGAGGAACCTTAGCCGTCACCTCCTCCCTACCATTAGCAACCTCCCTCTCTATCTCTTTCCTCATGAAACCCTAGCCCTTTAGGTCTCTCCCTCTCTCTATTGTAACATGTCGACTCGCACAAAACTCAAGCTCGCCTTTTCCATCGTCACACCTTCATTTGCAACTTTAACAGATGATTCTCTCAACACTTTCATCTCTAGCCCACAAAAATGACCTTTTTTGGCTTGTGCAACTCTGATTTTCGTTGTGACTTCCTTGCGGTAGCTTGTCTCGACCCATTGTGTTGCTTGCAACCATCACATCATGGTTCACTTTCTCTTGCACTACAACTCTAGCTCCTTATGCATAGGCAGTCTTTCCTTCACGTGGTATCTGCAATTGCATTGACCCCTCCATCTTTGTTGCTCACTTTAATCTCGACCTTCCATCTGTACCACCTCCACTAACCTATTAAGATTATAGTTGAGTGAGTTGCATAGGGGGAGAAAGAGAGGGGAAGAAATAAGACAAGGATAAAAGGAGGGAAAATAAATAAAAAAGGAGAAAAGGAGAAAGTGAATGAAAAAAAAAGAGAAAGGGAGAAAAAAATAGTAAAAATGTGGTGGAAGTAAAAAAAGTGAACAAAGTAAAGGAAAAAAATATTACTCTATTATCAATCATTCAACTACTTTCTTTTGAAGTTTAATACTTCAAATTAAACATTTATACTACTTTCTTTTGAGGTTTGTGGAATACTTCAAATTAAAAATTCATACTACTTTCTTTTGAGGTTTATGGAATACCTCATATTAAAAATTCATATTAATTTTAGGATTTGTGGAACACATCATATTAACAATTCATATTAAATCTCTTTTATTGGATAATTGATAAAAGTTGTTTTTGTAAAAACATGTATGTAAGCCTCTTAGTATATCTACTTATTGCTATTAATTCTAGATTTCTTTCTGTTATCTATCTTTTTTATTTATCTTGTTATGATTTATTATGTATAAGTTTTGCAAGTTGGATGCTTCTATCCATCTTCCACCTATTTTCTTCCTTTTTAACAAGAGCAAAGGAAGACTGGCTTGAAGGATGGTCTACAGGACCTACAAAGCAAAAGATATGAATTCATTAGTATCTAGATGACACCTTGGTTTTCTGTGGAGGTTTGTCAGATCAGATAATCAACTTAAAATTCTTGTTGCAATCTCTGAAATGATTTTGGGTTTGAAAGTGAAAAGTTGTATAGGCAGTGCCATCCTTTTTCTAGAATGTAAAAACATAATGCTTAGAAAGTACATCAACTTTCCAATGTCCTTGGTAACGAAATGTCTTGTCTCTTATAATACTCATTTTCTTCATAGTTGTTGAGCCATTACCTATCAGTAATATATCATCTACATATGGTAAGAATCACACATCTACTATCGATCCTTCTGTGGAAGATGAAGTGCTCTATAACACATCTCTAGAAGCCATCGTCTATTACCACCTAGCTGAATTTTTTAAACCATGCTTATGAACTTTATTTGAGATCATAGATTGTCTTCCTAGGTAGACTCCATCTTTCTTTTAAGCAACATATCATGAAGGTTGTTCCATGAGTATTTAATTTGTTTGATCACTGTAGGAAGACATTCTTAACATCTAATTGTTACAAAAAAATTAAAAAAATCTAATTGATACATCAAAGGGGGGATTTGGGTTTTTGGAAATGATAGGAAATAGTGAAAATTTTGACCTATTATTTTCCATCATTTCACATCATTTCCTATTATTTCCAAAAGCACAAACCCTCCAACCCAAATAAGTGACTAATTAATAGCAATAGATAATAAGACCCAAATAGAATTAAGATATACCATTGGTGAGAATGTTTCAACATAATTATCTTCATGTTCTTTGTTGAAGGCAACACAATTAAGTGAGCTGTCTACCTTGTTTTATCTTGGTCATCCATAAATTTGGTCTTCATTGGGGACCTCACTTTTTCCTTAAATTTTTATCATCATGTCTGCTCTTCTTTCTGTTTTGACTATCGTATATCTCCCTTTTCTTTTTCTGTAATCTTCTGTATTTCTGGTGCTTCTGTTACCTGTGCCTATTATGCTAATTGTGAATACGATTTTCTTCACTCTTTTTTATTTTTAATGATATTTCTTGCTCCATTTCTCAAAAGAAATCATTACACTATGTGACACGTCAGATAAAATACTCCACTTGCATTTGTCATAGATTTGTTGATTTTGCAATATCCACTTACAACAACAATTGATGCTTTATGAAGAGTTTGTGCTTTTGGAAATAATAGGAAATAATGCAAAATAGTGGAAAATAATAGGTTAAAATTTTCACCATTTCTCATCATTTCTCACCATTTCCAAAACTGCAAACCCCCAATGTCACTAGTAGGAGTCAACCATATGAATCTTTTCTCCTCATTTGTTTCTACCCATAACTAATTCCTACATTAAATTATATAAATTTGAATAGTATTTCACTATTTTTAACCAAGTAATTTTTGATCTTTCTCTACATCTTTTAATTTCGCCTACATTATCAATTAGTCCACCATTCCTTACATGTGCATCTATAGGCCTTCCATGAATATGACCTAACCATCTGAAGGTGGTTTTTTCTTGTTTATCCTCAATTGGAGTAGTTCCTACTCTATTCTGAATGAAATCATTTTTTAAGTTCTCTTATTATATAATATTGCTCATTCATTTGAGTATTTGTACATCTACTTCACTAATTTTATGTACACGTTCATGTTTATTGGTCTAACATTATGTGTCATTAAGCATAGTTGGCTGAATAGATTCTGTGATATCCACTTAGATTTTTTTGATATCCTCTTAAAATAAATTTTTTGAAGGAAATGAATCTATTAAAATCCAGAATGAAGCTGGTAGCAATGTAAGATCATGGGAGGATCCAAATGTATCCACCTTTATGCCCACAAGGGGAGTGGATTTTTTATGATTCAAATACGCAAACTCTAACTCTTTGATTCACAATAGAGCAACTTCATTATTGTGTGAAGATTCACCCTTTATATTCTGCACTGTCAAAGAGTGCAACTATAAAAAATTAATTCATAGTCTTACTAGCCTTTAACATTTGCAATTAAGGTTCTAGCTCACTAGCACATAACCCAGTGTTTATAATGTCAGATTTCAAATGATTGATAAATAGGATAACGAGTTTCCTAAGATTTATGTCCCATAAGGTTATAATATAATATTTGCAAAATTAATTTATTCACATAGTTATCCCTACACACAAGTTACTCACTGAATGAGCAAATCTGTTCTATATGTTCATGTACAATTTGGGAATGTGAAAGTGATATTCCAATTTTTTATGGGTATCCAATATTGTATAACTTGTATCTGCTGTAAATATTCATACGTACAGGTCTTTGAATTCATTGTTCAAAAACTCTATGCTTTGAGGAAACCTAAGACTAATATTCAAATCCTGCAACAAAGTGTTCTTCTAAAATACAAGTATGCATCTATTCTTTATTTATTTTTCCTCTCTCAGCAGAATAAACTTTAGACCTTATCAGAGAACCGTTTTCTCAATCTTCAAAAAAATTATTACAAAATTTATCAGAGCTTGTATACCATCAATGATTGTGCAGATATGTGATAGCTTTTCTTAAGGAACATGGTAAAGAGATATATAATGAAGTTCATGCTGCTTATGTTGACACAATGAACAAGGTAAACTTCTTCCTGAAATCCATGTCTTAGTTATCTCATTGATTTCCTCGACTTTGTTAGTCAGAGTGGAGAAACTACAATGGAATTGACTATTTTAGCTTATTTATTTATATATCTTTTCTAGAAACAATTATTGTATCTCTTTGACTATGTGGTTTAGTACTTTTCTGGGACTTGATTGTTCAAGTCTTTGCAACTTGATGGTCATTTTTTGTTAGAAATGACTAGTTATTTAGTAGTTTTTTTTTTTAGTTATTTAGTAGTTGAACTCTTCGTAAGTTACTTAGACAAAGCTAGTTAGTGTGGAACAATTTTTTTGTGTTGAAATGTGGATATCTAACTTAACATTAATATGAATGGACAGGTCTCTTGATACATAACATGCAAGTCTCGTCCTTTTATTCATATAAGATTATTGTAGCAGGGGATATTATAAGTTTATAACTATATCTAATTGGCACATATTGAATCAGTAATTACGAGTTATTTAAGGAAATATTATATCTTAAATGATTGGGAAACTTTTGATGGATTTCTATAATTGAGCTCTATTCACAACCCTCAAGTTCACATTCAGTACAGATGAAAATCTTGGAAGTTGGAATTTGAAAAATTTCTTGTATTTTGGCATATTTTCTACTTTGGTATATTTAGATCTGTTGGAATAGTTCCATGCTGGAAAAATGAGGACATAACCTGTGCAAGTGCATAGAATCTTATTTTCAATTGATTTTGAGTCAGATGTTTATAATTCAATCTGACATGACAGTTTGGGTTCAAATGGATCCTCTCTGGAATGACCTAAAATAGTTTCACAAGTATGGAATAGTTTCAAAATTCACATTTTGGAAAAAAGTAAGGACATGACTTTCACTAATATATAGAATCTTTCAACTCATTGTCAATTGACTTTGGGTTGCATATCCTCATTTGAACAAGATTCATATGTTTTTTTTGTATGAATCTAGGTCATTTGTGTTTCATTCTTTTCCAGGTTATTAGTGCACATTTCCGTGCTTATATACAAGCCTTGGAGAAACTACAGCTGGATATAGCTACATCAGGTGATCTGCTTGGTATTGAAGCAAGGGGTACTGGTCTTTTCTCAAGAGGGAGAGAACCCATGAAGAACAAATCTGCTGTTTTTGCACTGGGGGAGAGGATAAATATCTTGAAGGTTTATACCTAATGCCTATTAAGCTTCAGATTCTTTGTCCTTGCTTCTTAGAGTTTGTTTCATGGTCCAGTCGTTTGTTACTTTCAGGAAATTGAACAACCTGCATTGATTCCACATATAGCTGAAGCTAGCTCTCTGAAGTATCCCTATGAAGTTCTTTTTAGGAGCTTGCACAAGCTTCTGATGGATACTGCAACTTCAGAGTAACCATGTTTCCTTTCATGAGATTTGTATAAATGAGATAGTAGCTTTTAACTTCCATTTTCTACCCAGGTATCTTTTCTGTGATGTTTTCTTTGAGGAGGATTCTCTGTTTTATGAAATATTTGCAGGTATCATGTACTTACCTTCCAAATTGTTTGTTATACATTACTTTTTTCCATGTAAAAATGAAAACTAAAACACAGACTTACCAAGTGAATTGCATGTGGTGAGTTAGACACATGTCCCACTGTGCCTGAGCCATGTTCATGTCCACATGTATTGGGTGTTGGTGCTTTTCATATTTAGAAGAATCCATGCTTCACAGATCAAAACTAAAATGCAGACTTACCATGTGAATACACAGAAAAAGGAAAATGCATAAAGGAGCAACATTATTTTTCTCAGGCTAATTATGTTTTGTTAAGATGTTTACCATGTATTCTACACAATCTGCTAGCTTACATATGGCAGTTGCCCGCCAACATTTTTTCTGTCCTCTAACTTTGAACAGCCACTACAACCATGTAAAAACTTTCAATTAGGTCGCCAACACAAATTTTCCATTCAAACTCAAAAATCCTTCTTTATAACTCCTTATATTATGTTGGCTGCCTGTCCACCGTGGTACTGTGGTAGGGTGTCTTGCTTCTCTCTGTTTTCTAATAGTATGCATCTTTTTACTGAAACTAGGAAACAATACACTGTGTAACAGGCTAACAGCCAACCCATAATGATTGATTCAGTTAATGAACTACGGTTTAGATAAATATAATTAAAAATCTTCAATATCTTACATATATTTCTAGAAATGCATGTATCCTACTTGATATATTTTTTCTGAAATTCCTAATCTGTTTAAAGCAAAATTACTTGTCAAAGAATCTTAGTGTGAGAATCTAGCTTATTAAAGATTGTATTACTAGGGAAGTTATTGTATGAAATAATTAATCAATAGGATTCAGCTTATTCTATTTCAAAGAAGGTTATTTTATGTGATAGAATGTGCAATTTTTTTTTTGTGGCAAACAATGCAATGTGAGGAAAACTAAAATATGTTAGCACTTACCAACTGTTATTTGTTCTGTTGTCAGGACCATTTGCAGTGATTGATGAACATTTCAATTCAATTCTTCCAAACTGTTTTGACGCAATAGGCTTGAATCTTATGATCCTGATAATACACCAGCACCAGGTAGCATAGTATTCTGGCTTTATTTATTCAACTGAGGGAACCTTTATTTCCATTTTTGTAAAATAAATATGTTTCACATCCATAATGTACCATTAATTATGTCCACAGCCTACCTAGTAAAGTGTTCTTACTATGTGAAAATTATCTTTCAGCAAATTTGTTAACTACCCTGTTATAAAAATTATGTATTCTTATTTGATGGAGTATGGCTCGGATTGTTATTGTTGTTGGTTGTTCTTATTTAATGATATGCATTATTTTCAGTTGATAATGTCTCGAAGACGAATTCCATGTCTGGATTCATATTTAGATAAGGTATGTGCCTAAGAATTTTAAATGATATAATGCAGAAAGTTCATGCTTGTGTTACTATATGTACCTAAGTATCTTTACTCATGCTTAATTCTTGTTTGTGCTATTTGCTGATACTCCATTGTAAAGAACACAGTATATGGTAAGACTTTTATGTAAGGCTAAGGCATATGTCATCCTATAACAAATGAAGACAACTACAAGCTAGTGGAATTAAAAGCTTGTCATTGCATGCAAACCACTTAAATTCTTGTTGGCCTTGCACTTCTTGCAATCCCTAGAAATATAAGATGTAACTCATTGCTCATTATGTGATCCATTTAAGATTGTCTTTACTATTCTTTTCCAATTTTTCCCAGTTTCACTAGTACAACTAAATATTTCCCTGTTAAAGGTTGAGCATACATGGGGTTTTTTTTTTAAATAAAATTATAAACAAAAACCACTTAATTGGAACAATTCTTTTACCAAGTAGACTTGGCTGGTGACTAAGATTGGTCACTGATCAAATCTCAAAGTAGACCAGATAAACTTATCCCTATAAATTAAATGACAACATATGACATACAATCGTGACTGTCAAAGGTCGATTTAGATGAGTTGCAGGATACATTTTGGTTTATCTTTTAATGTTCTTCATTTTGTTGTCCATTTCAAAACACTGAACTAAAAACAAAAACCTCAATATTAAAACTCTAGATGAGAGACACATTTAGAGGGCTTCCCACTTCATTTGAAGTGCAAAATATAGGGGTTTTAGATCCATATTTTTGAAATTTAGTAGGATTATGGCATGACTTGTTAGTGTATAACATCATTTAGAGTTTTGATCCCTTAAGTATTAAGGCAAGGTGCCAAGGCAGACCTAGATGCTTGGGTACCTAACTGCTTATGTGCTACTTTAAAATTTAAAAGTTATTTTCAGTCTTTGTATTATTTATGTTATATATTATTAAATGCAATTACTCATAGATATATGTATTCTTAATTCAACTAGTCCCCAAACATTGCAACTTAATCTTACCATCTTCATTTCTAGGATTTCCTTATGTGAGAGTTTTGGCAATTTAGATGGAAATGGTTGTTTTCTATCTTAAGAGAAAATGATTCTTCAAATGATTCTTCTCCAGTCCAACGATGTTTTAAATAAAATCTATTTGAAATGCGAACATGCTTGTTATTATCATAAGACTGGCAAAAATCAAAAAAGAGCAGATATTATCATGAGCTCAATGGTATATTCTTAGTTGCCTCTGGAATCTGTAGAAGTTGACCTCAATAGCTTCAAAAGAAACCATAGAAAAAATAAACCCACGTCACTGTCTTCCAAGCTACTTTTGGCAGACATACCATCTGGGATAAACAATCTTATTGCTCGAGCTATTCATTTTAAGTATTAACTTATGATTTTATTTGCCTATCATTCCCTTTATTGTTCTGCATTACACTCTTGTTTTAACTTGTTTACTAAGATAGCTAATCATATTGATTCCATGTTGTCAAATACCATAGGTCAACATTTCTTTATGGCCTCGTTTCAAGATGGTTTTTGATTTGCATCTCAACAGTCTACGCAATGCTAGTGTAAGGACTTTATGGGAAGATGATGTCCATCCTCATTATGTTATGAGACGTTATGCTGAGTTTACTGCATCACTGATTCACCTCAATGCTGAGTATGGTGATGGTCAGGTTAGTTCTGTATGACAGGTCAATTATTAAATATCTATGGTCTATCTATGTGATTATTTATGTATCTACGTGTAGTGAGAGATCAATTCATTCTGTTATTTTCTCCTTAGTTGTCAAGACTTATTGTTGCAAAAATGCGAGAACACAAAATGTGAAGAATGTCAAATCCATAGGCAGATCTCATTCAGTGCATCCTATCTTAAAAACTCCGAATTATGACTGTCAATCATAAATAAGAAACCTCATCAACGGTCAGTAGTAGCTGATTGACCATGGGAAGCCTTCTCTTGGTTGATCGAGTCCTGCTTAAAAGGGTTCACCTATAGCATGACTTACAGCTCAACCACCCTATTCTTTTGCTTTGCCATTCAATTGTGGATATTGCTGCTTGACTGCTTCAACAAACATTGCAAGTTTCATGGCCACAACATACATTGATGTACCTTTCATGATTACCATAAATCTTGGGAATCTAATTCAAGCATTGAAAAGGAAGTTGTTTTGGGGAAATTGATCTCCATTTTATGTTTTTCCTCATATCTTCCAATTGATAGATTAAGGCATTACTTTTTTTTGTTTGTTGCTGATCAATACCTTTTTTCTGCTTATGTTTCAACTTTATTTTGTTCAACTGATTTTCACAGTTCGATTTGAATTTGGAACGACTGAGAATGGCTGCTGTTGACTTACTCGTTAAACTGGCAAAAACATTTACCAACTCAAAGCTGCAAACAGTATTTCTTATAAATAATTATGACATGACCATTGCTGTTCTCAAGGTACTAATGTTCTGAAGAAGAAATCACTTCAAAGTTTCCTGAACCTCTAATATTATGAACGTGGAAATGGTTTATCATGACTCTGCACTTGTACAGGAAGCAAGTGCAGAAGGCGGGAAGATACAAATGCATTTTGAAGATATGTTAAAAAGCAATACTGCCATATATGTTGTAAGTGTTCTATGTTTTCTCCTCAATTTTGTGAACTTGTTACTGATGATGAAGTGTTGCATGGTTGAAAATGTTGGGATGTATTGCATAATTGAATGACATTTTAGATGAAATATAGAAAACATCCATTACATTTGACCTTAAGAGTTGCACCAAGAGTCTAGAGGAATATGAATCAGAGGAAGGAGTAGAAGAGGTGGTGAAAGAGGATTGCAAGTTAGAATTTGTTGGGATAAATAGTCTCATATCGGAAACAGTATCAATGTTGATTTTACCTATAACATAATTGATAACCCTCTAACTATTCAGCTGAGTTTTGTTGGAATACAAGACATTTTTACTTTGTATCATAGCATAATGTACACTTTATCCATTAGCCATACATAGGCCTGAGCCTTGACCGGAAATGGTACCGGTGTCAATGAAAAGCTCAGAGCCACGTGTGCGGGGGAGTGTTGGGACGAATAGTCCCATATCAAAAACAATACTGATGTTGATCTTACCTATACATAGTTGAGAACGCTCTAACTACTCAGCTAGTTTTGTTAGAATATGAGATATTTCTATTGAATCAATGGAAGATCAATCATGGTGCTCATTGACCTAGGAAGCAGCCATAACATCATCAGCACTTGGTGGAAAGTCTGAGAATGCCAGTAACTACTCACAAGCAGTTGAATGGCATGGTTGCATCAGGAGATCATGCTAATTTTTTGGGCTTGTGCCAAAGATGTAGCTGTGGAAAGACTAAAAATCACTAATAATTGTGGTCCAGTGGTTGAAAACACTAGGAGATGTAATCCTTTATTTTGAGGAAATGTACTGTAATTTTTTTTTCCAAGGTGAGTGGATCAATTGGAAGGGAAGACCTCCCAAAAAGCTGCAACTGATCGATGGGGAAGTTGCATAAAGTCAGGAAGGCCTCGTAGCTAACTGTTTTGAAGTTAAACTACATCCAACTACAAGCTAACTGTATGATAAAGTCAGGAAGCTCTAGCAGAGCAACAACGCCCTCCTGTGATTGTGGTAATTCTGAATGAATTCAAAGATGTGTTTCAGGAACCTAAAGAATACCTTCTTGGCAAGGGATAGAGCACAGAATTAAACTCAAAAATTCTAGCAAGGTGATTTCAAACAAACCATACAGATATGCACAATTTGAAAAGAATGAAATGGGAAAAGTAGTAGATTTACATGAAACAGGTGTTCACAGGAAATGACACTAGTGAATTTGCTTCCCCAGCATTACTCGAAGAGTGGTGAGTGGAGACAATGCATTAACTAAAGAAAATTGAAAGGTAATACATCATAAAAATCTACCCTATGCCAAACAGAGATGAGCTCCTAGATGATTGGGCACAGCATCATGGTTCTCTAAATTGGATCTTAGAATTGGATATCATCTAATAAAAATGGCTGAAGATGACATTCCAAAAATAGCCGTTAATTTTTAGTAATGCCTTTTGGATGTACAATGCACCCTCCACATTCCAAGGTTTGATGAATGGTGTATGTAGATCACTTTTTTGGAGTGTCTTAGTATTCTTTGACATTGCATTGGTCTAAGAAAGCTAAATATCAATTTGGGTTCAAAAAAATTACCTACTAGGGTCACATAGCCAAGCTGGAGTAGAAGTGGACCCTGAAAAAATTTCAACAATTCATAAGTGGCCAACACCAATGAATGTCTAAGCATTATGGGGATTCCTTGGTCTAGCTGGCTAGTATAGATGATTTATTTGCAATTATGCAAAATTGGCTCAACCACTGACTAACTTATTGAAGAAAGATAAATTTCAATGGGGAGACTCAACAGTAGATGCTTTGAATCAGCTCAAAGACTTAGGGAACGTTCTTTTTTTTTACTCTTAATTTTTGAGAGTGGAAAAAGTGATTTTTAGAAAAATAATTTTGAGATGGAAAAAGAGAGAAGAGTAATTTTGATAATGGAAAGAGATCAAGGAATGTGCATGTCATCATTAAGTTGAGAGTACTTTTGAAAAATTTTCAAAATGTCATAGTAGAATGTAATGCATCTGGCTCAGGCATTTGGGCGTGATAATGCAAGATAATCACCTGATTTCCTGCATAAATCAAGTCTACAAGGGGAGACAACAACATTTACCTATCTATGAAAAAGAAATGTTGGCAGTGTCACAAGCAATTAAGAAGTGCTTATCTCAGTGGGAGGCAATTTGTTATCAAATCAAACCAAAGCAGTCTTAAGTATCTCATTGAATAAAACATTAAGGAGATTTGTACTTTTGGAATTAGTGAAAAATGGTAGGAAATGGAAAAAATTTCGATCTATTATTTTTCATTATTTCACGTGATTTCTTATTATTTCCAAAAGCACAAATCCCTCTTAGAATTCCAGTACAAGAAAAATGATTGTCTAAATTGCTTGGGTTTGATTTCCAAATGGAATATAAACTTGGCTTCCACAACAAGGCTGTTGATGCATTGTCACGGCAAGGAGAAACTCTATGTGCCCATGCTATCACTATCTTGATACTTAAATGGCTACATAATGTAAAAGAACTCCATGCTCAAGCACCTTGGTACCAAGAGCTCTTGCAACAATGGACAAAAGGGAAGTTATATGCTCACAAGTAGAAGTTGGTAGTTGGATTATTGTTCTACAAGGCAGAATCATTATTTCAAATGTGAGCCACTTACATAAAGATATTTTGCATGAATTTCACAATTCTTCAATGGGAGGTCATAAAGGTTATAATAAGACTTGCTAGAATGGAAACCAAGGTCTATTGTAAAGGGTGGACTAAGGATGTCAAGTGTAACATAGAAAAGCTGTTGACACATGTCAATGTACCAAGCATAATAATAGAAACCCAGCTGGCCACTACCCACACTTAAAATCCAGCTCGAGTGATATCAGCATGGATTTTATAGAAGGCTTACCCTCTTCCAAAGGTAAAACAGTGATTTCAGTGGTTGTGGTGGACTGGTTAACTAAATATGCACACTTCAGCCCCCTCAAACATCCATAATCAGTGAAAGATATTGCTCATATTTTCCTTACAACCATTGCTTACATCTTGTTTTTAGCTCAATCTGACAATTGATAAAGATGCGTGCACTTGGATGTGGCTTGTGAGCTTGAATGAATAATGTGTTTTCTGTATTTCACTGCATCTGGAGCTTATACATTCTGATTTCTGAATCACCTCTGCCTGCAGGAAGAACTTCTTCTTGAGCACTTCAGTGATTTAATTAAATTTGTGAAGACTAGGACATGTAAGTATATGAAGCGGCGAATAGCCATTCCCTTGAAATCGTTGAGTATACTGTGCCTATGTTGAAAATATGTAATTGAATCATGCCTTTGCTTCTATCAGATGAAGATGTAGGTTCCAGCACTGCAAAGCCTACCATTGCTGATGTAGAACCGCTGGTCAGGGATTTTGCAAGCAGATGGAAATCCGCAATTGAATTGATGCATAAAGATGTCATCACTTCTTTCAGTAATTTCTTGTGTGGAATGGAGATCCTGAAAGCCGCATTAACACAGCTGCTGCTCTACTATACAAGGTTAGCAGAGTGTGTCAAGGGGATTGCAGGTGGAACTGCTCTGAACAAGGACCTGGTTTCTATATCCTCCATTTTATACGAGATTAAGAAATATTCAAGAGCCTTTTAGAATTTATTTTGGAATCGATTTATCGTGGAAAACTAAACATTAACTCTCCAAATGTTACGGCGTCATGGCAGAAACCGTCTTAACTCGGCTTCCTTTTGTATTCATATCTATTCATATTGCACTGCAAATTGGCGTTTATAATGGGGGGATCTTTGATCTTTCTAATTTTTCAAATTTTGAAATTTCGCATGGAATCTTTGATAGTCATAAAATGGAGAAATTTATCTTCAGCTGTCTACTTGGTGGTCTCAAGTCTTCAATGCGATACATCCAGGGAAGGAGTTATTTTTCTATGTATGTATATAATCCGTTGTTAGTGATTCTTACCATTACCAGGGAAAAAAATACCCATTAATTGTAGATCGGTCTGTTCTATAGGTTTACTCGTAGTAGCGGTGAATAAGAACGAGGATGGGCCTTTGAACCCCCTTGATTTTGTGAAATTGACTAGAGAAATACCGTTCATTATGCCACAAAATTTGCCAATTATTTTTTCTAGAATGTTACAGTCGATATGATTTCGTTACATTCTTGAAAATATGTTGTATACTCTGCTGTTGGTCGTTTCAAGTTGTGAATGAAATGCTTACAATTCAGAAATTCTAAAGCCATAAAAATTATAATTCAAATTTGAATTTCGTGTTGTCTAAATGAGCTGTCAACTTCTTCTCTGGCCAGTGAAAGAGAGGCTGCAAGTGTAAACACGATGCTTCCCATGAATTATAAACAAAAATCAAAACATACGAAACATATAACCGTAAAACACACTTTGAGTATGCAATGTTTCCAAAGCAATTAGCCGACATTCCACAGGTGTGGTTCAGTGTGTAAATTAACAATTTCACACCCGTTTCGCACCAATTAGATTAAAAACCCGCACGACGCCAGTCACCAGTAGGGGGCTTTCATCCGTCGAACGAAGGCCAGCAGCCAGCCATCCTATCACAAGCTAACGAATATGTCAAGAGGGCTTTTTTAGACAAGGGCAATGCTGCTCTCCCCGCCAGGCGGCTTACGAACGCCACCAAGATAGTCCCGCGACGCAACCTTCCCATCGGCGAATATGTCGCTCCCACTTATCTCTCTAAGCTTGGCAACACTTAGGGTCTTCTCGACCGACTCTGGAGGTACGTCTCCTTTGAAGATGTCATTGCCGGAAAGATCGGCATACTTCTGCTCATGAATTTTTCTTGCAGTTTTTGCCACCACCTCCTCACTAAACGTTAAATTGCTTGAGCCTCCTTCGGAAGGCTGCACAAGTTTCAGGTGATGTAAAATATTAAGAATGAATGACAGACAAAAATTATGGGCGACCAGGTGATGATTTTTAATCGTACGATTCAAAACAAATCAACGAAAGGATCCAGACCGGATTTGTGTACTTTCAAGTTTATGTGATTGCGTGTATGGTGGATTTTTTCAGCGAACTAAAAGAGAATTTGTTGAAAAACAGAACCAAAGTACATGTGACCTTATCCCTCTCTCTCTCTCTCTCTCTCTCTCTCTCTCTCTCTCTCTCTCTCTCTCTCTCACGCACAAGCCAGTTTTACCAATACGCAGATTGAAAAGAAGAGTAAAATCCGTACTTCAAAATTTTTTTTAAAAACCCTCTAAAAGAAGATGTCCCTTACGTTTGAGGTGTGTGTGTTACGTGGGCTGCCCTCCATGTCGTCCGTTCTCTCCAGATGCCGTGCAGCCGATGGCCTGACAGGAATCTCTGAAGGGGGACCAAAGATGTCGTGTCCGCTAAGCTCCTTACACTTTGCTTCAGACAACTGCTTTATTTTAGCTTCAGATTCGCTGTCGAGATTTCCACTGAGCTCCCGCTGTTTCGCTACCTCTGCTAGTGAAACTGGTTTCTTGGGAGAAAGAACTTCGTCAGTGCTGAATGATATCTGGCTGATGGCGCTTGCTGCTTGCTGATAAAACGCAGTACGTGAGAATAGCTTGAACAAATTCCATAAACTCTCTAGTTTGAGATTGTCTCACAAGAATTGCCCTCTGTTCCCTTAAAAATTTAAATTTATTTCAAAACCCTATGAGTAACCGTAAATCTCAATATTTAACGTTGAACAATTGGGTATGACGAAAATAGTCTTATCTACCCTATTCCTTTGATTTCCTTAACAAGTTAATTGTTGCATAATCGCTTATTTCAACAAACTTCTTGAGATCATTAAACATATACCTAGAGAAAGACAAACCCTATCTGCTCTTGACTATATGCAATGGAGTTTGTAATTCATAAAATTCACACAACCTATCTTTTAGGTTCTCATCCAATCATTGCATACAAGTATAATGCATATCTATTGCAAAGATAACATTGTCTCTTATCATTTGTTAGCAAACAAAAAGTACCTGGTAAAGTCTAAGACCAGTCCTGCTATTTGGAGTGATTGCATCTCCAGATTCTGTCTCATCCTCACCGGCAGCTGCAAAGATGCCACTACCTGTCATCTCTTTTAGTTTAGATCCTGAGCACATTTTCCTGCAATTGCCACGAAGAATGTCCTTAAAATATAAAGTCTACTGATATTGAAATAATCACATTTCGTTGACGCCATACATTTCCCACATTGCTTCAGACCGAGAGATGATATACCAACTCGGTCACAGTCGAAGTGAACATCGCATTCAAGAATTACAGCTTCAATAGTAAATTTATTTTTCTAATCGAATCCTCGGGGAATTTCTACTGCTTCTATATCAAATAGAAGCAAACACCTATAAAGGCGAGGATTAAATGTTGCATGCGAATGGTGAAGAGTCTGACTTAATGTTTATTTCGTAAATCCAGCATCATGCAGGCAAATTTCGAGAGATCAAACCCCTGATCCTAAGCAATTCCACCAAGAGCAGGGCAAAAAAGACTTTAGATCTATCACCAAGATCATCCCGTATCAATAATCTCACCATAACAACGAACCTACAATCAAATAAAAGGATCAAACAAACCCCGCTTCTGAGCTCCTTGCTTCCTACAACCCGCTCAAACCCCCCAAAAACACACAAATCACCAACAAACCAAAAAGAAAATCAAGCAAATGCACAAAGGGACCGGATCTAACCTCTTCAGCAAGCTCTGCGCCTCCTCCTCCGTCATCTGCTCTCCGAACAGCACCTTGCTAACCCCATCTGACGGCTACATCCGGTCAAAAAATAATCAAATCAACGATCGACAATGCACAGAACAAGCACAAAACCGTACCTGGTGGGACTTCACATTGGACCGCGATCCCGGCCCTCCCACGCTCGTAGGATTCTCATCCCACACCAGCAGATCGGCCGTCGACATGTGGGACTTTCTCACCGGCGTGCTCCTTTCCATCTCTACCGTCCTCTACTTTTTCCGTGCGCAGTAGACACAGAGCCCTCCCTCCCAATATTTATAGTCCACTCCCTCACTCTTGTCTCCCGTCACCTTCTCTATCGTCCACTCTCCACTCACCACCGTAACCAAATCCTCCAACAGAATGACGGAGAAATGTCGAGTGCGGGGTGGGGGGTGAGAATAAAAACTGTTTTGTCCAACGCGGTGGAGTTTTGGCCGATGGAGCACGTCACCGTCCTTTATTTTTCCCCCCTTTTTTAATTTTGAATCAGAGGTGGAGGGTGGGTGCGCTTCAGCGAACGGGTAGGTGGCGGTGATAAGAATCAGATGATGACGTGGAATTTCATCAACCGACACGTGTCGGTTTTGGTCCGCCTTCCGATTTCGCTACGCTGTGGTTTCCGGTCTGCAGCATGGGTGGGTTCTCCTGACGTCACGTGGAGCGAAGCGTCTGGATGACCAAAGGGAAATGACTTTTATACCCTTGTCTGCAAGCTCCTTCACGGAAAAAGTGGGACGTGATTTGGTGCCAATCCAAGGGACACCGACGTCCTGATAAGTGATGTCCGATGCAATTTATTTACGTAGTTCTCATCGTAAATTTTAAACCGCTACGAGGTAGCGAGGATGAGCTTTCATTCAAACAATTTTGTCGCCAGGGTTGGTTAGATGATCGCATTAAGTTGTACACAGGAAGTTTTAGTTTCTCTTAACTTTTTATATATCATTATTATTATTATATACATTTTTATGATTATGTTTGATAAAATTAATAAATTAAATAAGCTTAAAATTCACTTTTTTTAAGTTACAATTCTTGAGATAAAAAATTCTTTTTTATTTTCTTTTTATATCTAATTTTATTATAATGTTTGTTAAAATATATATTTTACACAGTAAAAATCTTTATAAATCTCATCTCAAACGAAATTTATATATAAATTTTTATTTTACAATTTATTATATAATTTTAACATCATTTACAAAATTAATCTCAACTTTAGTTCTCCACAATTATTAAAGTTAAAACACTTTATTACTAAACATACCTTACAACAGTGGATTTCGTAACATCTTAATAAAATCTTATATCATTATAGATAAAATTTACCTATAAATTATATTAATATGTAGTTTTTATTTTTTTAATAACACTATTATTTTGAGATTACAAGTTGCAGGAAAAGATTTTTGAATAATGATTAATAACTACGATAAAATTACCGAATAAACTAATGGATTACGTGCTGGCGCGGTTGATTCCCTTCTTTGCTTCGAAGCGTCTCGTCGCCCTTTTGAGCAGAGAAGCGTAGGGGGCATGGAACCCAGCTCGTGGTCTCATGATGGACCGTTGGAACGATTTCAAAAATGATTCGAAGCCTACGAAGGTCACTTTCGTGCATGGACGTGGCCAACTCAAAAATCTGGGTTTTAGTTAAATTTTTTTATGACAAACCGAGTTTAAATTTTATTTCAAAAATAAACGATAATGAATAAAAAAATCCGTTACCATATAAGTTTCAATTTAATCTTTATTATAACCGACGCAAAATTATTCTTGTTGGACGATGACCATCCGATGAAGACGTTAGGCAGAAAACTGACAGTAATTTTACATAAATGAGAATGAAGTCATTTACGTATATTGTATAAGCGACGATCGCTCGTTTCTTAACTTGAATTTTGAAAAGAATATAATTTATTCTTAGACCTTACAATTCTTATACTCGATTTTATTTATGTCTGTAAGTATCTATAAATAGATATATGCAAACTTTCTTTAACATCGTATTGAATTTTGATTTTAAAATCGGTTAGTAATAAATGAAAATCACGTAAGTTCAGATTTAATCTTTATTTTAACCAATGTAGGATTATTTCAATAAATCAAAAAATCGCTTACTTACTATTTTGTTGTTGGCGGTCACGTACATGTTTCAAAAAATACAATCATAGCTTAAAAATTATTTTTGTATTAGATTATAGTTTTAAAAAATTATTAAATTAAGAAACCCTTTTTTATTTTTGGTAGTGGTGGTATTTTGAGTTCTTTACGATTTAAATCATAGGAGAAAAGTATTAAGCGTCTTTGTTCCTATTAATTATCCAAGCTGTTAGAATTCGTTATTGAAAAGTGATTTTTACTTCAATATTCCTGGTAAATATATATATATATATATACATATATAAGATATCCTTAGAAACTTAAAAATCATAGCTGTAAGTAAAACCCTGATGTTATGAAAAGTATAACATGAATATAGGCTTTACATTTTTAAGAATATACAAGATAATACTGTAATTCAAAAGTACTTTTTGGAAAGGTGATGATTGAAAAAAGAAAAAATCTACTAGGAAAACACATGGTTACTAGGAATCTTAAGCCATGTTTTCAGATAGATTAGTCTCAAATAGCCGACAACGAGCACGTGAAAGTGCATGTGATCACGTGTGGGTTGCCGAAGACTTTCCACGCTTGTTATTTGCCGTTACACGTTCGTTTTCTCCGCTTCGACGGTACGAGTGGACTACAATCATTTTAAGTTACGTTTGTTTACATTTTAAATCTTATTTTGTAATTAAATTAATTCAAGTTAATTTTAGTCAAAGTCAAAATTATGTTTATTTAAAATTTATGTAAGTTAATTATTGTATTGTTAGTTATTTATATTATACGATGCAATGATGTTTATTAATGCTGTACATTAACTTCAATGGTCAGCGGTAATGAAAATTAAAATTTAATAAATAAATAATACCTTAAAAAATTGAGTATGATTAATTGTACGAGCAGATCATGTATTTCTTCACAAACGAAGGAGCTGGTCTTTCACAGCTCTTAGCAAATGTACTTGAAAAAACAATAAAAAAATTATCATTAATGAAATATTGAAAAACTATTATCAAATTTCAATGCAATATTGAAAAAATATTATCATTTCTAATGTAGAATTTAAAATGTGAATTAAATAAGTAACGTATTCTTACATATTATTTTTAAATTTGACATTTAACATTTAAAATAACCTTTATAATAAAAATATTTTAAAAAATAAATGATCATTAAATTGGAACTTTATAAAAAAAATTAGGATTTTAAAAATAGACCCTTTAAACATTTTTAAAAATAATTTTTTTTAAAAACCCTTAAGGGTAAATTTGAAATTGTATAAGAACTAAAGTTAAAATAAACAAATATAACTCTCGAACTATAGCCTATTCTTTCAAGTATTACTCCTTTAAAGAACTACTATAGTATAACTCTAATCTTGGAGCTGCTACAATACAATTATAAACTTGCAATCTATAACTCTAATCTTGTTTTATAAAACAAATGCATCATTAATTTTTCATGGCAAAGTTTAGAAAATAGGCAACTGCTGTTCAGTTGGGTAAGACACTGATGACTTAATTTCATTGTTTTCCAACATTTGATGTGATTAATCAACCAAATCTACTGATTTATGAGTCGAGACTGATCTGACGATGAGTTTTGGATGTTTTTCATATTATAGCTGGAGAAGACAAGCTTGCATGTCAAGATCATTTAATCTGTTCTTCATCCAAGTATACTGAATCACTTGTACATTCTACTGGAGAAAGCTTTTCTAAATAAATGTGCTCTCCTGCTAGACATGCAGTTGGAGGGGATATAACATCTTTGGTACATGCATGGTAGATTAGATTAATTAGACGGCAAAGCGATTGCAGTCTATATATTCGCACTGTGGATACGAAACAACAGGTGTTAAGCCAACAAAAGATTCCATATGTCAAGGTACAATGGAAAAATTATACAGAAAGAGAAGTCACATATGGCTCAAATGGATGTAGATGGTGTAGACCTCTGCTAGCTGGTTCAGAAACTTTGTGAGCATCTGTATTGTTCGTTGGAGGGACATTTATCTACTCATTTTTAAAAAGTTTCTTTTTTTAATATTATTGCAGAGGATGTCAAGGACAGTACCACATTATTGTTTCTTCAAGTGGTAAGGTCCTGGTTGTTAATTAAAACTTACATACAGCAAAACACCTCAACCATTGAAAGTTGGAAACTACGATACCTGAAGTACCATCCTGCATTATTTCACTGGTACTTTTTGGGTGCGATATATCATATTAACACCAAAGCACCAGATGTTATTAGAACTTTGCAGTTATATAAGCATGCTTAAACCATAGACCTGAGATAGGTGACCTCATCTTCTCTGTGATACACCTCTTAATTTGTTACTAGTTGTCTCTCTGGTGCGTGTTGCCTTTTCTACCCTGAATAAAGGGCATTTGATGAAACCTTACTTGCATCATCAGCCTCAGTTGAGTTCATAATTAACCAAATAATGTTTGTAGGTTTCTCTGTTTTGTTATACGAAAATAAAGTGCTCCATTTTTAAAATTTTCAGGTAGTAATTAATCTATTGCTGCAGAACTTACTTTTTTAACGAAATTGTCTTACTACAATACTTAATCAAAAGATAGGAGAAAAAGGAAAAAAAATTGCTGTGAAGATAACTTGTGCTTACCACCCACCTTCTCCTGCATCATTTTTCCGTCAATTTCTTCCTTCTTTTCCACCATTAAACATCACAACCATGGCCACACCTTAGGGCATTTGAGGAATATTGGAAAGGTGGGTTTGGTACATGTGTTAAAACTTGTGAGCATGGTGGAGGAGAATGAGCGGTGGGAAGCTTGTGGTGGCGACGAAATGGTGGTAAGGTTGCGACGGAAGAGAAGGAAGATGAAGGAAAACAAAAAGCTTTCTAATGAAAAAGTTACACAAAAAGATTTAAATACCAGAGTTGGATGGTTGAGATTAAATCAAGTCAGAAATTTTTACATGTGCTCTTGTTTCAGAAAAAAACTTCACACCCCAAGTTTTGTATGGCAGTCATTTAAATTTGATATGGGCATACATAAAGGGACGTTTAAAACATTCGATTCTATTAAAATTTTATCTTAAAATTAATTAACAATGAATAAAAGGATTCTTCATACGCTAGATCTAATTCATTCTCTACATTATCGATATAGAACTATTCTAACACCATCCAAGCATTTAACATTTCCTTACTAACGTAGAAATGCCAATTAATGATTGAGATCTTGCGAGGGAGGGCACTTTCAAAATGTCACAACAAGATGAGCTGATACAGTTGCAATTTAAAACTCATTTAGAAAGGTACCACATTTTTTATAATGATAATTTTTATGTTTGTTTAAATTTCAATCTTGATAAGAATTAGAACTGTTTTTAGTTAACTGATCTATTACACTAATTAAAAGCATCGTTGATTAAGTAAAACATAAATTAATTGGTTGCATACCCACCGTTGTCAAATGGCCTTGGGTTGATCTTATGGGCGCAGCCTGTTTCAAGTTAATTATCTATATTAATGTTATGAAGTGGGACAGGAGATAAATCTAAAATTGACTTGATATGAAATCTTCACATTCTGAACTAAATTTGACAAAAAATTATTTAAGATCTTTGATAAAAATGAAAAAGAAAAGGAAAATTAGAAAGTAGAAATTTTTTTAAAGTTACTAGTGCACATTACAAAAATTTCTAAAAATTTGTAAATATTTTTTAATATATTTTTTGAAAAATATTTTTTATTTAATATTTTGTTTCCTTCCACCCATTCTTCTTCTTCAACACTTTTCTCCAGCACAGGTCACTAGTGCAAAAGGGGGATCATGAGAAAATGAGATCTACAATGTTGAAAGAAAGAATAAATGTAAAAGAAAGAGAGAAGTAACGTATGGAGAAGGTACAAAAGGGAAATCAAGAGAAGGGAAGCTCTATAGCGTTAGGAGTAAAGGAGAAGTGACGTTTAGTGTTGAAAGATAGTTCTTCATCAGATATTTTATTGATGAAAATTGAATTTATAATACAGTAAAAACTTTTTTAACTACTTAGCTAAATTTTGTTGATATATAAGACCACTTTCAATATGATATCAGAATATGTTGGAAGATAGTCTTATATCAGATATCTTATCGATGAAAATTGAACTTATAACATAATGAAAATCTCATTAACTATTCAGTTAAGTTTTATTAATATATAAGACTACTTTCAATAGAGAGGAAGGAAGAAACAATGTCGGTTACAAGAGAAGTTTTGTGAAATCGAGGGAAATGAGTCAAAAATGATATTTTTAGGAGGTTGATGATATTTCTCATCTTGAAGATGACAAATGTCGAAAAAATAATCTGGATAAAAATTTTAAAATTTTTTCTACCATTTTTAAAGATACAAACCCCAAATATGTAAATTGGGTGAAATCGTATCATTGATATGATATATAAAGTCATATTGTGTTGCACTCTCTTGGAAATCATTTGTGCCGATCAGTCCATATGACCTTATAAGAGTACATAAGCTGGCGCAATATAGTTGAAATTTTTTTAACCTATCAAGTATATCATTTTGTTACAAAATAGTATATCAAAATCCTTGTACCGAAAATAGTATACCGAAAATTAGATTACAAAGCCTTATAAATTCTGTTATAAATTCGATATACCGTTTTTACGAACGGTATATCAAATTGATTACAAAGTCTTATGTTTTTCAAATTTAACGTAATGTATGTTCGTTATATCAAAATCAGGACATAGAAAAGTTCTGTTTAATTTTCAACATATATACCATTTCTCAAATCTAACGTATACCAAATCTATTATTTGATATATCAAAAAGTATAAATCGATACGACTTAATATTTTTACAGATATTTGGTATAGACATTTGATCGAATAAGAATCTTGATATTGGTGTTATTTTTCTAAATAATTTGGATTCAAATATAAATATCAATATTATTAACATTTTTTAATGCAAATATAGATATTTAGACTTTGTATTCCGTATAAATTGTAAAAATGCATGTTTTGTGAGATTTGAACCCTTGATCTTTTCTACATTGAGAAAACTCTAGAGTTACGAATTTAAATCATGTCAAAAACTTAGATTAAAGAGATACATAAGAAATATATATTAATATTAATTATTATACTTACAAATTATATATATATATTATAAATTATATATTAGTTTAATGGTTCTGTAGGTGCCTACAGAAGTCACTTCTGTAGGCACCCGTTGGATGAAAGATTAACGACTGTTTAATGAAGAGAGAGAGTATCCGAAAAAAAATCTCCCTCGTGGGAAAAAAAACTCCCGCCGATGACATCCGCTTAAAAGCAGTCCATTTATTTTAACACAAAAAAAAACAAAAAGTCACCTAAGATTTGGGATTTGCGATTCATTTTCCTCAATCATCGTCACCTGCGATTCGTCGTCCATTGGAAGTCCTCTCGTCTTCCCCTCGATTTTTTTGAAGTTATCGAATGGAATACGGAATGACGTCCGTTGGATTTACCTTACAAGTGTGCTTTCATGTTTTTAAAAGTTGATTTATTAAGTGCATTGATTATACTTTCATTTAACATGAATGAACATTTATTATGGAAAAAATTGGGAAAAAAGTTAGTTAGACCAAAGTAAAATATGTTTAATTTGAAATATTACCCATCAACTACTTTGTAAAGTTATTAACTACCTTATAAAATTATCAACGTACTTTGAAATTTAAAGTTATTTATCTTAGTCTATTGGTAATTAAAAGGTCATAATATGTACACCTTTACAGAGTTGTTGATAATTGGTGGTTGATAACTTTAATTAAATGTTGGCTGATAATTTCAAAATCTCACTCCTTTATTGTCACACTTTTAATTAAAGAATCAACCATTCTCGAATTGTCAAAAGCTATTGTATGATAAACAGCAAGTATAATGGCTCGAACAGGACTATTCTGAAATGCAAGGGCTTGATGACTTAAAGTTCAATATTAGAATGGAAGGGCCGGCTAGCCATCCTGATGGAGAAGGAGAAGGAAGTGCAAGTCCACCCATGCCATGACATTTTCTTCGGAGCATGATGCATATAATTTTTATAATGCATATGCAATGAAGAAAGGTTTTGCTATTAAAAAAAGTTGGTTCAGAAAATCAAAAGCTAGTGGAGAATTAATAGCACGTAATTTTGTTTGTTATAAA
>JAMKPZ010000576.1:0-80772 GCA_024699675.1 Amphibolis antarctica | reverse complement strand
TATTGTTGTATTATGTTTTGAATGATACTAATAATGTAATTAGTATAAGGGGCATTTTGGTCCTTTGGAAAACCCAAGCACTATATAAGCTTGGCTAGGGTTTTCCAAAGGGTATGAGTTGTGAGTTTTGTAACCCTAGCCTCCACAGAAGAAAACACTCTCCCTCTCCATCCGTGGACTAGCCCTAAGTTAGGGTGAACCACGTAAAATCTGGTGTGCACTTTGTTTGTGTGTCTTGTTTAAGCGATCCTCCCCTCTTCCCTTTCTCAACGCTTACTCTTCCGTTTGATTCCGCTGTGCTTCTTTGGTTACCACGCATAACAAGCTCTATAGCAAAAAGAGGTGAAATATTGCTAATAACGATTCATGATTGGCATCACATGTCTGATACAAATAAAGATGATGCATTTCATAAAATTTTGGTATATTTTCACTTTTTTTAAATTCATTGATCTCATGTTCATAGTTATATTACATCATATTCAATTTAACTTCTTTTAATGATTTCATAGGAAAAATTCGAGTTGCCGCTAGAAGGACTAATAAAAGTATGGATAATGAGGTCTTTATGTAAAGATTGGAGGAATTAGAAATATAGATTGTGATAACAATACATTAAAAGTAAGAATAAAAATGATCCACCAAGTGATTATCGCGTCATATTAGATCAATGGCACGAATTAAAACATTATTGGGACTCCGACGAATTCAAGGTATTGTTCAAAATTATTTATATTCAAAATATTAATGATATGAATTTATAATAGTTGGATATGTAGTGCAATTATTTATATTCAATTTTTTGGTGTTGCTTATGTAATCAAAAAGTGATAAAAATAAGGATAATCAAAAGATGCTTCAATCACAGCATCACATCGGCTAGAAAAGTTTTGCTTGATTAGTTCATGAACATGTAAGTAACACATGTTGTATTTGAAATTCAAATTTATGATTTTTTTGAGTATAGACTAAGTCTTTATACATAATAATCATGTAAAAAAAGAAAATTGGTGTTCAATTAGATAGAAGTGAACTTTATGTCATGAGCAGAATAGGAAAAGATGGAAGTATAACTGATCCCGTATCACAATCACAAGTGGTATGTATTTTGTCATTATTTTTTCAATTATTTTTTCAGTTATTATATTTGTTTTTTATCATCTTTATTATCTATGTTGTGTAGGATAAAATTCAATGACTTAAACAAAGCCAAGTTGAAGATCAAGGAAGCAATTCAAACATTGCTGATTTTGATATTTTATCATAAGTGCTTGGCAAAGAAACGCGTGGTCGAGTACGAGGATTGAAATTAGGTCTCACTCCATCACAGGTGTTAGACAGAAATCCATGCAAATCATCTACACAACATTATACATTAGTAGACAACAATGAGAAGAAAGCTGATCATAATAAAATGCATCAATTCAAAACAGAAATGGCTAAAATGAGAAGTCAAATGAAATATATGCAAGAATTACTTCTCCAACAGGTAATACTAGATAAATATTATTACATAAGTTATATTATAATCATATATATTTGTTAATATCAATTTTTCATCTTTTTTGATAGACAAGTGGCACTATTCAAGTGTCAACTGATTAATGTAGACCGTCATCATCTCAAATACCTATTGAAGAGGTAAATTAGTATTAAAATTTCTATGTTATTATTGATTGTTTATATTACAATGTTTTTGTTAAATGTTTTTTCACAGGGGCAATGTATACCATGTAAAATTACAAATAGCGCATCCATCTTGGCTAGAGGAATATTATTAAGTGAAGATCCTAATAAAAGGATTGGGAGAACTTCTCTAGGCCTAGGATGGTATGAAGTTGTAATTAAAGTTGTTTTGAATCATAACGCACCCCTATTATGGCCCTATGAAAGAAATAAGAGAATGATGGATATAATAAGATCTAATATTACATGGCATCATAGTTTGGTAAATATATTTATTACTGTTATAATTAATTTATTACTTAAAATTTGAATGATATTTATTTTTGTGTTATTGTTTATTATTGTTGTAGGTGGAACTTGAATGAAGATAATTAATTCAAGGTAAGATATTTTACTAATTCACTTGTAAAATATTTATTTTTGTGTTGTTTATTATTGTTGTAGGTGGAACCTAAATGAAGATAATTACTTCAAGGTAAGATATTTTACTAATTCACTTGTAAAATATTTATTTTTGTGTTATTTTTTATTATTGTTGTGGGGCATTAACTTAATAAATAGAGAGGTTATTTCTTATGTTGACATTTATTTGAAATCAATGAATTTGTTGTAGGTCTGATGTTCTATATTTTAATTCCACAGTTTTATACATTAAGTGACTTCGTGATCTTCAATATGCATTATTATATGTATTCTTTTGATTAATGGATTAATACCTATGTATTTTTGAAGTTCAAGCATGAGTGCAATTCAGAAATCAGTTTCTGCACTTGAACCCGTGTTGAATAAGCAAATATGTAGTTGACCTAGGCATTAAAAGCTTGGTTGTGTGTTTTTCCTTGTTAACATGTTTTATGACCTATCATATGCACCCTTGTTTGCATTTTTGTGATGTAGGGTTAGAAAGTTATGAATTTTCAAAAGTATACTTATAGAATATAGATCAATTTCTGCTCATGCATGTTCATGAAGTTTAAAAATCTGCTCTAACTTAAGACCGTGAACATTAGTTAGCGTATTTTTCCATAAGAAAGAACTACACAAGCTTTCCAATGCATTTTCTTTCATATTTTTTTGAACTTTAGATTACAAGTTAGAATTTTTCCAATACAGATCCCCTGTTCCAAAATTATTCACACTTGGAGTTGATAGGAATGTTAGCTAAACCAGTTGTGATAGCTTATAAGTTGAGTGATGAATGCAGATTTTATTTCAAGACTGGTTCCAAATATTGAAATGCATTTGTGAGGTAAATGTTTGAGTTTGAATTAATTTCGGAAGTATTCTTGTGTTGATATATCTAGTTTTAGTTAATGAATGAATGCAAATTTCTAGTTAAAGTAAATGCAGAAATTTTTTGTTGTCAATTTCTTTGTATGCACTGAAATGTATTGTGCTGAAATTTAATTAACTCATGCCTTATTTTCCCGTATCTTATGTCATGCTCTCATGTGGTTAAGTTAATCTTCTTTTATGCATGTATCCATTTTACACTAACTTAACAGTTTTTAATTTTGTGTAGGATGCTATTACTTTATACAATTTCCATGCATTTGCTAAATTGCTCTTCGTGGTACTGCAGTTAGTTAGTCTCTCTCCACAAGGTCAGACATCATTGGTTTAGAAATCTCTAAGGTTAAGCTGTTAGGAATGGAGGAATTTTCATTGTTAGAATGTAAATACTTTTTTTGTATGGCTAGTTGAATGTTGTATGGTTATTAAGTATTGATAATGTATGTACTTTTGAACATATAAAATGACATTTCATTTTATCAATATATGAAAAAGTAAATGTATATGAATTTTTGATACGTAGAATGTATTTTTTTTGAAAATATTTCATATATGAAGAATATTACAGGTACATGAATAATATTATAGGATTTTAATAGATTATTATAATATATTTTTATTTTTTAATATTATTTTTGAAGGTTTTTAGTCGTCACAAAGTATTTTTTTTGCTGTTAGAATTTTTTTAAATGATCATTTGTGATGACTATTGAGGGTATTTGAGATAGTCTAAATCGTCACAAATACACTATATGTGATGGTTTTTTTAACCGTTACAACGTTTTTGTGATACCTTTTATTGCTATGGTTTGTGACCGTTACAATAACCATCACAAATACATTATTTGTGATGATTTTGAGACGATTTTGGCTGTCACAAAAAGCTTTTTTTCTTGTAGTGTATTCATTGGCTTTCCAAGGTAACACAATTAATTAGTTTTCAATCTACACACCCTACAGTGCATTTTGGATTTTTGAGAAATCTCATGATTTATTGATTGATACAAGTTAATATTTTTTTGAATTGCCTTGAGCTTCCAAGTGGTGTTTGCGATCAAAAGATGAACAAGGGGAGGATCTACCTTTCAAAGTCAAGTCCTTCAAACATTTGGAAGGCTTACTTGGAGCAATTTAAGCAAGACTTCACTTGCTTTCTTTGACATCGGTCACAAGAAATGGTTGAGAATGGCCGAATGGTATTGTTCCTACCAAATAGGGATGCTGCTGATCTAACAAGCAAAGAGACAACCCCTCTAGTAATGCTTTTAGGAGATTCCCTCTCCGCCATGGTTTCTGAGGTACAACATCGACCCATGACCACTTGTGTGGTTGGATTGGACGACAAAGAATATGTAAGAATCATTCCTTTCCTTGTGAAAGAAATGATTCACTGAATCATGCCATGGGTATTTTATCCAGTTAAGCTAAAATTAATAATTCTAGATTTATTTTCATTTTTACATGGGGACTGGTACATGTATTCATGGATAAAGTTTGAGTATCAATCTGATAAAGTATGATCCTTATATTTATGACTCTAAGCCTAATAACTTTAGGCCTTTGATCTTTATCTAAGTACTCTCATACGCTGTACAATAGACACATCGACATCTTTTCTAATATTTCAAATGCATTTATTTCTAGCTACTCTAAACTTACAGTAAGAGGTAGAAACAAATACTAAAAAATTCTACAATAAATAAAATTGTTAAATGCATTTGTTACTATGGTTAGAAGAGAAATTAGTCTCTCCAGAGGGTTCCAAGGGTTTTACCGACCTTGCTTGGTTTTAATAAATTATACCATTTATTAGGGAAATTAAATGAATTGTAAAATTGTCCTGATGTATGATTTATATATCATGACCTGAGACTAATAAGGGCAAATTAGTAATTTTAAGAATATTTATTTTAAGGATGTTTATATTTGCATAAATCATTTTCTATATAATTTTGTTTTGGACAAGGATTTATGATGACCCTCATTGTATTATTTCTCGCAAATAAATAATACACCACGAAATTTTCATTAATCATTAATAAATGGATTATTTATACGTCAATTTACATTTACAAGTCGTTTAAAAAAAATTATAATTTAAATTAAAAAATGATGAATAAAAAATTGAATTGTATAATATTTTTGAAAAATATTTATTTATTTTAAAATTAAAACCATAATTACTAAACGCACCTAATCCTGCGAGTCGTAATTTGTCCGACCATAAGCTCAGCTGCATTTGCGGAAAAATGGCCCTGGCCGCCTCGTCCTTCCCGGCGACGGCGGCGGCGGTGGTGTGTCGATTCTCTTTCCCGGCGGCTCTCGATCACCTCCGACACTGCCGTCTACCAATTCCATCCCTTGACCACCCATCTCTGCTCGTCGTTCGCCGAGGATATGCAGGTGATATTATTCCTCCTTGTTCGTCCCTTGATTCCCTGGGCTGGCCGGCCTCTAGTCATGCGCCATGTTTCTCATGTATAGATTGAACGTTTTTCGTTGTTCAGGTCGGATGTGTAGTGTGGCGGCTGAGGCCATGAAACGGAGTCATGAGAACGATGTTGTTGAGGAGGTCAAGCACATAACGGATATGGTATTTGCTAGTTGTTCGTTGGTGGCAGTTCATGATGGATTTCCATAAATAAAGAAGGTTTTATTTGGTTTCTTATTGTGCGTCATTTTAGATGTTGTAAGAGAAGCTTCTTCATGTTGATCTCCACATTTGCCATTATCGTTGGCTAGTTCATAGTCTGCCTACTTTTAAATGAGTGTACTTGCTGATTTGTTGAGAACTAAAGATGCTCGAGTCAAAAATATGTGATCGGAGCTCTTCCTGTATTTTACGTTTCAACTTTTTAGCATTGCTGTCCCATGTTTGTGTGTTTTTGATGTAGTCTTTGTGCTCGTTATTGTTACTGTTTATCTTCTGGATAAGCTTGTACTCTGTTTCCTTTTAACAAATTTTCTTTGACAAGTGCTCAAAACAAAAACATCGATGAGGGCATTAAAAGCTTCAACTAGAGGATGATATTGATGCAATTTAGTTTTAGTGTTTGTATATTATTTTGGTAATTGCATCATCTTTATCAGCTTGTTGTCTTCTCTGATTTGTTCATGGTACATTGCAAAGCATTTGTTCAATTTTAAGTGTCTCTGCTTCTTATAAGTTGAACAAGACATTATTACAAACCACATAGAAATTGAAGTTTCCTTCTTTCTTGCTTGATTATTTGGTTGTATGATTTCTCCATTTTGATGTTGATAAGGCAAGAAGGGCTTCGTCAAGAAGAGAGACTATTACCACCGATTTCCTTACCCCATTGTTACTGAAGGAGGCAATGAACATGTTGGAAAAGTTTTCTGATATTAAGGGAGTAGCACAGGGTGGGTACCCACAGGTATTTTTTTTGGCATTTTGTTTATTGTTATTCATTTATAATTTGGGGTTTGCAATTGTTGGGATGAATAGTCTCACATTGGAAACAGTACCGATGTCGATCTAACTCTATTCATGAGCCACACGTAGGCTTGGGCTTCGACTGGAAATAGTACCGATGTCAGTGAAAGGCCTGGAGCCACACCTGTAGGGGAGTGTTAGGACAAATAGTCCTACATTAGAAACAATACTGATGTCAATCTAGCTTATAACATAATTGAAAACCTTTCTTAGTTGAGTTTTGTTAGAATATGAGACTTTTCTACTACAATAATAAAGTCATATACATTGTGTTTTTGTAGGCTGAGCGTTGCCGCCTTTCCATTGGGCACCCGGAGGTCATGAGTACAGTTCCTGATGTTGTTTCTGCATTGAGGTCCTCTCTTGAATGTTTGACTTATCCATGATTTACCTAAGAAGGCTAAATGCATTCATTATTCAGAATCATAGGGAACTTTAGTTTTGGATCCTGCTCTCATGGAGACTTCCTTGGCTCAATTCTTGGTACAGGAGTTGTTAGGGGGAAGATTGGTGATATATTGTTGCAGGTATTCTTCTCTTTTATTTTTTAAATTTAATTAACTGCTAAGATTTCTTTTTAATGATTCCTCTATTGTTGCTTGTTACATTTCATACTCATTTGAATCAAAAGTTGAAGTCCTATGTTCTAAACTTTTCTCTAGGGAGAAAAGGGGGCTCAAGTCCTCGTTGTTCCTGAGCTTATTGATTTTATGATATCAACATTGGATAAGGTACATGTTTCTTTCTTCTAAAATTGAAGGGATGGATGCATTCATGTTGATCAGTATCAAATTTTAGATGTTTACTTCTTTTGAGTAGCTGAAATTTGAAAATTGGTACTCAAACATTGAATAACAACAAAATCAACTGACCATGCTATAATCCCACAATATGAGATTGACCATATGAATGCTTTTCTTCCATATATTTCTTTTTATAGTTAAATCTTCATTGAATCATACAATTTCTGATCATGTAGTTTTTAGTTTTCCTTTAGTTCTTTTAGTTTCTTCTATCCTAATTAACTTTCTTCTTTTAGCTAATGCATCCTTTAGCCTATTAAGGATAAGATCAAACTACCTAAGATAATTTTCTTTTTCTTATCTCTAATTGATGTAATCCTTACTCTATTTGTAATAAAATTATTTTTTAATTTATCTCTTAAGATATTACTACTTAGTCATCTAAACATATTTGCATCTCTACAACACTATCATTTTTTTACATGATTGAGCTTTGTAGTTTAGCATTCTGAACCATAAAATATAGTGAAGTGAATATTAGTTTTATAGAATTTTTATTTTTATTTTAAGAGTATCCTTTTAGAAGTGTAACACTATAAAAGCATTTCCCCACTTCATTCATCCCACTAGAATTGTCAACCTTGTCGTTAACCATCTTGGGATAGTTTTTTAGGCCATGCTGGCTTAACCCATCATGAGTGCACAAGTTGATACAACATGGTTGGGTATTTTTGTAAGATTGGTATATTTTTTATAAAAATGGTATGTCGAAACCATTTTATAAAGTCTTGATATATTGAAATGCAAGGTTGGTATCCAAATTTGAGGAATCTAAACCTATATACTAAAATTGATTTGAGTGGCATCCAACTAATGAAAATTTGAACTTTCAAACTGGATTACCAAAACTTCAATCCAATTTAAAAATTAAATATACTTAAGAGATGTGATAACAAAATAACTGCAATCATTGACAAAAAAAGGATGCTAAAAAATCATCACAAAGTAGCTAGCATACCTAAAGGCAGGTAGGCAATGAGAAACATCATTATGTTATAAGATGATCTTATCTTGAAGGGATAAGATCTTGCGCAAAAAGTGTTACCTAGAGATTAAATTAAGTTCTAACAGGTCATTTTCCTTTTTTTTTTTTTTGCCAAGTATCTGAATAAATAAATCTGAATATGGAAGAATACTAGCATACATCCTTAGAGCCTCCGTGTGGAGAGTTTTTTTGATGAATCAGTGAGATGTTGGAAATATATTATAGAAAGCCTACTGTTTTCATATTCTCCTTGGATGCCATGATTGCACAATGCAAACGAATTTAAAACATCATATGTATTGTTTTTGGGCATTAATTTCTGTTAAATACAAAACCCAAATTGTGGTTCTTGCTATAGTTTCAGTTGAAGTCCTGGTTCTCTTTGAATGTGTCTGTAGGTTGGTAATGTTACAGTATCTTGTGCAGAGATGCCTTTGCTTGCTCTAGAGTATGAACCACCAAAGTTAGTAATAAAAATCGGTTGATTTTTCCTTCTTCTTATCTATTCTCGATCTATTTTACTGAATCCAATCTACTGCCATTATTGTAGAACGAAGTCATACAAAACTGTTGAAGCATCATTACGCATTGATGCCTTGGCTAGTGCTGGATTCAAGATATCTCGTACAAAACTTGTCGATCTTATCAGGTATCATATTTCAATACTAGGTGGGAGTTGCATATATAAATTTAATTCCATTACGAAAATTGCAGTGCAATATTTTCTTGCAAATCCATCATTCTGGTAAACTAAACTATAATTCATTATGCTGGCATTTTCCATGAGTTCATTTCTTAGTGAAGATTTGTTTTTGGTGATATCATTCTTTTACTCCTTTTCCCCATAGAATCTGCATGATTGTTAAATAAACTGATGTTCTTCCATGAACCTAAACCTATCGACCCCTGTATATCTAAAATCTATCTATAACATTGATGGTCAACCATAAGGCAGTAGATGCAAACCATTATCAAATCCTTGTCATATCATTCTCTAACAGTATCTCACTTACAATGCAAATATATGTAAAAGTAAAAGTGTAAAACTCTTCTACGTAATTGTGTTTTATTGCTTACTCCAACATTCCAGTGTATGATAAAGTCCTAACTCATGAATTCCTACGATTCTTTTGAAATTTTGAACAAGTTCTCACGAAAGACTAACAGGACTAGTAAGTGATTCAATGTGTTTAATGCTTAGTTTATACCAATGTAAGTACCATTGCCTAACATACTATTTGCTTTGGGATGCTTGAATTTTTTTTTTTTTGTGACTAAGGATATGGAGAGGGATGATTGAATTAATTAACTATGCAAATGTACTTGAGAGTTTGAAATGCTACAAATAATCCAAATTGAGTTGTAGTGAAAATAGGACATTGCTTCTAGGAGAACTTGAAATGTTAGAAGACAACTACTTTAATTCCACTTGCAAAACTTGAAATATTTGGAAACTGTGATGAGGGAATGCTCGACAAAGTGTTTATTGCTAATGAGTGTTACATATATATAGGATTGGCTAACAATCTGATTTCCAATAACCTAGATATTCATTTAATATATAATACATGTAATTTGACACACCTTCAAGATTAAGCATTGTTATCGGTGACTTAAAGTCGAGGCTAGAAACCCCAAGCCGTGCGTCCCTCGCTCTTCCGATGGACGTGCGGGGAACCACAGGAAGGGTTGCCGGCTTCTGGTGGTTCGGCTCCTGGCGACCGCTCCTCTCCCGTCGTGTGCAACCGACGACCGCTCCTCTCCCGTCGCGCGTGAGGAACCGATGACCGCTCCTCTCCCGTCGCGTGCGAGGAACCGACGATCGCTCCTCTCCCGTCATGCGTGAGGATTGTACTTCTTCTCTTTGTTCTTTGGTTGTTTCTTCCCCTTTTTATCAACCTTTTCAGAACGCCCACGATTGCTTGTAGCAATCAAACCTGAAGCAGAGTTTTTGCCTCCATTGTTGGAGGCCAGACGTCGTAGCTCCCTAGTATGGCTCTTACCTCTTCTAATGAGATAGAATCTTTTCCAATAACAAATGACTGAGCAAAGTTTTCATAAGACTGATGTAAAGATACCAATAGAAGTAAAGCAACATCTTTATCTTCTATTTTAACATCTATGTTTCTAAGTAACATTAACAGAGCATTCAACTGGTCTAGATGGATTTTGAGCGATGTACCTTCCTTCATCCTTAGAGAGAATAGACATTGCTTTAAAAGCAACTTATTAGTTAACGATTTTGTCATGTAAAGGCTCTCCAATTTTAACCACAACCCAACTGCTGTTTCTTCCTCAGCAACTTCAATAATCATTTCATCTGCAAGACAAAGAAGTATTGTAAAGTGAGCCTTTTCTTCTAGAGTGGCAAGTTTTGAAAAGCATCAAAAAGGGCCCCTTGTATATTCTGCAAGGTACAACCGTTTCTGCCTGTTCCTCTATAGCTTCATCTTCTGATAACATTGACCAGCTGTGGCACATGAGGCTAGCTCATCTGAATGAGAGAGATCTAGGAAGACTTAGTAAGCAAGGTCTTCTTGGAGGACATAAGTTCACAAGTTTAGATCTATGAGTTATGGTCAGGAGTTTGATGTAGCTTCACATTAGAAGACTGCTGAACAACTTTCTTCAAGTCAGGAATCATAACTCATAGATCTAAACCTGTGAACTTATGTCCTCCAAGAAGACCTTGCTTACTAAGTCTTCCTAGATCTCTCTCATTTAGATGAGCTAGCCTTATGTGCCATAGCTGGTCAATGTTATCAGAAGATGAAGCTATAGAGGAATATGCAGAAACGGTTGTACCTTGCAGAATATACAAGGGGCCCTTTTTAATGCTTTTCATAACTTCATTAGCACCTTTAAGTCTTGGCAAAAAGGGCCCCTTGTATATTCTGCAAGGTACAACCGTTTCTGCCTGTTCCTCTATAGCTTTATCTTCTGATAACATTGACCAGCTATGGCACATGAGGCTAGCTCATCTGAATGAGAGAGATCTAGGAAGACTTAGTAAGCAAGGTCTTCTTGGAGGACATAAGTTCACAGGTTTAGATCTATGAGTTATGGTCAGGAAGATTGGCAGACTACTCTAATCTTAGAGTGTTTGGGTGTTCTACCTATTACCATGTTAATGAAGGTAAACTTGCCCTTAGAGCCAAAAATGGGATGTTTGTTGGTTATGGTATTGATGTAAAAGGCTACAGAATCTGGTCCTCACATTCTCACAAGGTAATTTTAAGTAGGAATGTTATTTGTGATGAGTCTCAAATGTTTTATGCAGAAAAACAGAAATCAAAATCTGAAGTTCAGGCGGCCAACAAACAGGTGGAGTTTGATGTAGCTTCACATTAGAAGACTGGTGAACAACTTTCTTCAAGTCAGGAATCAAATACTGTCGAATCTGAAAATCAGTCATCTCCTCAGCGGTTCACTAACATGGCAACCGACAGACCAAGAAGAAATGCTAATCCACCAAAAAGGTTTGGTTATGATGAAATGATAGCATGTGCTCTTCTTGCTGCAAATGAAGTAGAATCCTTCAAACCATCCACTTTCAGTGAAGCTATTGCAAGCAAGGATAGTAGCCTATGGATGATTGCTATGAATGAAGAGTTGGAATTTCTATACAAGAATCAAACTTGGGATTTGGTGAAATTACCTGCTGGCAGAAGAGTAATTGACTCAAAGTGGATCTTCAAGAAGAAGATAAATACTCAGGAATTTGAAGAAACAAAATTCAAGGCAAGGCTTGTTGCAAAGGGATATCGTCAAAGAGAAGGCATAGACTATCATGAGGTATTTTCTCCTGTAGTTAGACATACCTCTATTCGTGTGCTTTTGGCTATTGTTGCCCATCAAGACTTGGAGTTGGAGCAGTTAGATGTTAGAACTGCTTTCTTACATAGAGAGCTTGATGAAGAGATTTTTATGAGTCAACCCGAAGGCTTTGTGGATCAAAGTAAATCTAACTATGTTTGTAAGCTAAAGAAATCATTGTATGGGTTGAAGCAATCACCTAGACAATGGTACAAAAAGTTTGATTGTTACATGATCAAGATTGGTTTTAATAGAAGCTCCTATGACTCATGTGTATATTACAAGTTTGAAGGAGAAACTTGGGTTTATCTACTATTATATGTAGATGATATTCTAATAGTTGCTAAGGAGAAAAATGAGATTTTAAATTTAAAGTCTCTTCTGAACAATGAGTTTGACATGAAAGACCTTGGACCTGCTAATAAAATTTTGGGAATGAAGATTCTTAGAGATAGAAAACAGAAAAAATTATTTCTGTCTCAAAAGAACTACATTCTTAAAATCTTGTCCAAATTTAGGATGGCTGACGCAAAACCAATTGATACTCTTTTCGCTAGTAACTTGCACCTATTTTCAAATATGTCTCCAAATTCAAAGTCTGAATCTGAATATATGGTTAAAGTTCCTTATGCTAGTGCAGTTGGAAGTCTCATGTATACAATGGTCTGCTCTAGACCTGATATTGCATATTCAGTCAGTGTAGCAAACAGGTTCATGAGCAATCCAGGGAAGGAACATTGGCAAGCTGTTAAACGAATTTTCCGTTATTTGAAGGGGACCTTAGATATAGGGCTGATTTATGGACAAAATAAAGAGTCTTTAGTCATAGGCTACTCAGACTTTGACTATGCAGTTGATGTTGATTCTCGTAGATCCATGACAAGATATGTCTTTACAGTTGGAAACTCTGTTGTTAGTTGGAAAGCTACTCTTCAACTTACAGTCTCTCTATCAACTACTGAAGCTGAATATATGGCTATAACTGAAGCAGCTAAAGAAGGAATCTAGTTGAAAAGTTTGATAGGAGATTTTGGTCTATCTCAAGATCAAATTGTAATTTATTGTGATAACTTAAGTACTATTTGCTTAGCCAAGGATCATGTATATCATGATCGAACTAAACACATAGATGTCCGATATCACTTTATTCGTGTAGAACAGAGAATCAAAGTTCAGAAAATTGGAACTAAAGATAATCCTGTGGATATATTTACCAAAGTAGTAACAAAAGACAAGTTCATGCACTATCTAGACTTGCTTAAAAGTCGGGGCTAGAAACCCCAACGGCCGTGCGTCCCTCGATCTTCTGATGGATGCACGGGGAACTAGAAGAAGGGTCATCGGCTTCTGACGGTTCAGCTCCTGGCGATCGCTCCTCTCTCGTCGCGTGCAACTAACGACCACTCCTCTCCCGTCGCGCACGAGGAACCGATGACCGCTCCTCTCTCGTGCACTCTTGGAGTTCTTTCACCTACGGAGGAAGCCTCACATGGCATTGATTCGGGCGTCCGTACCCCTCCGTGGATGTCTCTTGGCGTTCCATCTGCAGTCACGCAATGAAGGCTGCTCTTCATTACTGTCGAAACTTAATGGTGATTTATCACCATGTAAGTTTTGTACATCTATAAATAGATGATTTTGAAAGGAGGATTTAAGACAACAATCTAATTTGAAGCTGTCCTTCCTCCTCCACCACCTCTATAACACACATTTGAATAGTGAAAAGTGTGTTGTGTTGCTGCTGTCAGTGGACGTAACTCCATTCTGGAGTGAACCACGTAAATCTTGGTGTTCTTCTGCTTCTTCTTGTCTTGATTTTTCTTTATTGTTTGCTTTTGCTGCGATTTACTCTAACAAGCATATATATCAATCTTGTTAACTTGTTAAATACAAGTCTCACAATTCCTAACACTCAAACACTTGGTCAAGATATTGGCCAATTTCTTCAAAAATTGGGTATAAAGAGTAGGTGTAACTCCTCTCATTACCATATTAGAAATATAATCATGATTTACTTTGATATGCTTTGTATGTTCATGGACAGAGAGGTTATTCATAAATAAGGTATGAACTTTGTTATCACAATGTTTGGCTATAAGTACCTCCTAAAGAAAACCAAATTCTGTAAGGACTTGGGTCACATCATCTCAGTTGTTATTTGTATGTGGAGTGATATTAGATTTAGATACTATATTCTACTTACATCTTCATGTGACAAGATTGCCCCATCAGATATGCAATATCAAGATGTAGGCCTTTAGTCTTCTCTATCTACTGTATAACCAAATTTTGAGTAAGCCAACTTGTTAATGACCATTTTTTTAGATAAATCCTTTGTCATGAACACCTTTAATGTTGGCAAGCACAATAAGACTTCTTTCTAGTAGTTCATCCTAGGCTCATGCTGCTGGTGAAGATCAAATACATATGATATTTTTGGATGGGTAATTGTCAAATAAATTGATTTCCAGCAAATGTCTATACGTACCAAGATCCTTTAGAATCTCTATGGCTTTATTGTATAGGACTGTGTTCAGCTTTACAATCTAAAGCTATGTTTGGAATTGCGGTTTCACTATATTTGTTCTGAAAACATTTTTTACCAAAACACATTCCAAATGCACGTAGTGATTTTGGCTTTTCTAGAAACACAACTTGTGTGCTTCAGTTTAAAACAATACTTTTAAAAAAGCAGATGGGAGTTAGCTAGTGGGAAATTGTAGAAACATTGTCTTGCATTTTCAAGATTATCCTCATATTTTTTATTTTTTGAAAAATCTACAGAAACTGCAACGGTACAACTTTCCAATATGCTACCTTTTCTAAAAAACTGTAATTCCAGTTGTAGTTCCAAACATAAACTGAGAGTCGTCTCTAAGACAACATCATCCTTCTTATGTGAGTAAACTTAATGCCTAAGAATACTTGTACCTTTCCATATTCTTAGTCACAAAATATATCACAAGGTACTCATTACTCACTAGTTGTTATTGTTTGTTAAAAAAAGTCATCAACATAAGCAAACAAAATGGTACGTCTCTAGCACCACCATCAATGACCACTTTGTTGAAATTACCAAACCATGATTTTGGATTTTTTAGGTGATATTCTAGAGAGTTAGTAGACACAATCTTCTCTTTGAGCAACGTATCTCAAAGCTTGTTCAATAAGCCTAATCAGTTAGATCATCACAGAAGAAGGTGCTCTTGAAATCTAGCTACTAAAACCCCCACTACTGATTGATTGCAAGGGATAGCAGAAACTTAAATAGAGTTCAAGTGAGCAATTGGTGTGAATGTTTGCCATAAGCAACCAAATGTGTCTTATATCTATCAATAAACTTATCTAACTTGCATTGGAGGCAATGAATACTCATCTACCAGGAATTTTGTTGGCTCCTAAAAGAAGGCCTTGAACTTTGTGGTACCACACGATATCGATGTTTCAATTTCTTCATCTATAAATGTTTTCTAATAATGAATTAGTGCTTCCTAATATTTCCTCAGCTCAAAAGAAATACTTGTCAAAACTATGGAAGGACAAAGATAATCATAGAACATAAAATTTCAAAGGGAGTGACTTGTATTGAATGTTTACTCTTTCATGGTGCAATAGGAAGCTTAGGGTGCTTTTATGCATACAGAAATAACGAGAAAAGAAATAATGAGAATTTAATTTTCAACGGAAAATGGAAATAACGGAAAATAACAAGAAATGAATTCATAATTAAGGTATTTATGCACATGACAAGAAATAAATAGAATTGAAAATTTAGGTGTTTGTGTAGATACTAAAAAGTGAGTATTTTTAGAATTTAAGATGATTAACCTTATAATTTAAATAAATAATATTATTAGGTTAAAAATAATACTTTAATAAAAAATATAAGACATTTATACAAACTAAAATATTCGATATTCCTTTTATAAAAGTTAATGCCCATATAAACAAACATTTCCATAACATAAACAAACATTTTCATAAAAAACTCCTCTCTCCTCTCTTTTTTTTACATTTTTTTACCTTTATTTTTCTTCCGCCTTTTCCCCTTCCCTCCTCTTTCTCTCTTTTTTTTTTTTTTGTTTCTCCCAACCCTTCTCCAACGCCGGCAAACCCATCAAAGTTGCAGTTAGATAATGATGCATGCATGCTTACATGCTGTTAGATAATGTGATCCGTATCTCCCTTCCCTTAGGAAGAAACGGCTGCAAATGGCACCACAGCATTTGAAGCACTCACACACACAAACACACACAAGGAGAAGTCAATAGGGAGTGAGAAGACTAAAAGGTTCTTTCTTCTTTTCCACTAAAAGTGAAATGTAACCTCCTAAAGGTTTCTACAACATGCTTTTAAATAATGTACTAACAAAACAACTAAAGAAACGCACGTCCACAACTCTCACACACGTACACATTCATTCCATGCCATGTATGTACACATTCATTCCACCATGCCATGCACATCGGCCGCCACACTTCTGCCACGAAGTCTTCCACCATACACGTCCAAAAATGGCAACATCTACCATGCATGCATCCACATCACACATTCATACACCCATCCGGATCATAATGTAACAATTAAGTTAATTCTTTGCCATTAAAGTAGTCCCAGCAGCTAATGGTCACTCCAAAAGTTACTCTATCGGTAATCTCTATCAAAATTTCATCCTCAATGAAACACTGGTCATATGTGGATTGATTAAATGCCCCATTGTTTGCAAGGTTCTTTAGATAATAGACAATTACTCTGCAATCACAATGTAGGCACCAATTAGGTTTCAACTATGTTTTATTTAGAAAAAATATTTAATTTGGCAAGTCCATCATAGGCATGATATTTTTATGGTTTTGTGCCTTTTCACTGTTATATTTTACCGGTTCAATCGTATTTAATCTGATGTATTAGAATTAGAATTAACTCCAAAATGCAGGATTCCTAAAAAACTGTCTTATATCTGTGACTGCGACTGTGGAACACAGATCAGATGTAAATGATAATGTGAGAAATCTACATTTTCCTTTCAGCAGGGGAGATGTGCGACTTAACTGGTCAACAGTGTCAAAGAATGGAACCACACTTAAGGAAGGTGATATTATTTCAATCAGTGGGAAAGGAAGATTGAAGGTTTGCCCCAGACCACTATCTGTAAACCTTGACAGATTTTTATAGTTATTTGAAATCATTCATTTTACTTTGTTCTCTTTGTAATGCCATTTGTGGTAAGAACCTAGCTAAAAATATAAAAGATTTATTAGCATTTATTTGAAGAAATGGTGAAGGATATTAGGCCTTTTATGAGGTAAAACCTTCTCCTTTTCCATTTGAGTATTTAAAGCATTGTATTCAAGAAACCTGATGCAGATGCTCTTGTCTGCAGATTGGAGAGATCACCACAACAAAGAAAGGGAAATATGCCGTGGAGCTCATACGATATCTCTAAAACCATTACCCACCATGAAAATCTCTTGTAAAGTGACTGCTGTTCGATGCACAAATTCCAAGCAAGTTATTCCACCACACATCCAGTGAAGTACTCCAACTTAGGTCTATACCCATAGGAATGCAAATAGAAGGGAAGCGATGGAAGAAGAGAAACATGATGCTTTGAAGTGTACCTTTGTCTGTGGGCCAAGAACCTTGAGTTTATATGGCATGTTTTTGCTCATGATATTAACATAAAGACTCTAACAGGGATCGGTTGTTTGTCAAAAATCAAAACCTGAAGTGAATTTCAGATGACAAGTTAGATTCTTTGGTGAAAGACATCAAAACATAAAGATTCTAACGGGGATCAGTTGTTTGTCAAAAATCAAAACCTCTCCAGCTTTGTTGCTCACTGCCTTGTGTGTCCTTTGTTCATGAAGGTGGTTAATGATTTTTGTTGAGTCCATTTTAATTTTTTTTGGATGAAAAGCATTGTGATACAATAGGATTAGATTCTTTTACTATAACTAAGGAAAAATAAAAAGAAATTATCTTACTTCGAAAATTATATCAATCTAAAAAAAATAAATTTTTATCTCATCTAACTTATAATTTTTATCGAACAAAGTCTACGATAATGCTCGTAAGTATACCTGTTTTAGGTCCTAATCCAGCACGGTACTCTACGTTGATTTTAATCGGACGGTCCACGTTTCAATAGGAAAATTGGACGGCTGGTGTAAGACGTTGGTATGTCAAACCCTAGGGTCCATTATTCTCTGTCTCGTATATATATATAACGCAAACACGAGCTGGAGGGGCGACCCATCGGACCATTTTTTGCCGAAGAGGCGAAGAGCCTGTCGCCTGGTTCGTCCTCCTCCCCTTGTCGTCCCGTTCTTTCCTGACTCCTCCATTTTCTTGATCTTTTCTCGACCCGAAGCAGAACGACGTTTCTGTGGTCGGCGGCCGTGATGAAAGAGCATGCATCGTTGCTATGATTCTCGGAAATGATTCACATCATTTTGATTCGCTACGTTCTTTCTGAGCTCTTAATCCGCGCTCTTCTTTCTTCGCTCCTTCTCCTCCTCCCTCGGTGCTTTCTTTAATTTTTGTTTATTTATTTTGGTGCCGCTGTTGTGTGGTATAGCTTTGTGTTCCTTTTTCCTCCTAATCATGACATACACGATTCCATCACTGTTGTCACCACGGTAGTGAAAAATGAAGCTTTTATGGTGCATTATTTTCAGGGATTCAACTTTGTTCCAATGCATTTCCCCTTTTCTGGCCAATTATCTTCTTCTTGGATTCTAGAGGTGCAGAATACAGAAGGATATGGTGATACCGTTTAAGTACCTATCAATTCCTCGAGCGTCATCCGATTTGGCCAAAATCGTGAGGTGATTATAGATTATTCTTGCTACAGTTCTTTCTATATTTTGATAATTTTTTTTTTAATTCCAATATGCTGTCTTCCCTTCGGCGAAGTGATCATCGGACGGACAACAGTGGCTGTTGAGTGTTGTTCTGGCGACCTATGGTTGCTGCTCTTCGATCCTCCAGTAGTGAACCTCCCGGAAGGAAGGTTACAACAAATTTTTGTAAAGTAAGTAAGAAAGAAAGAAAGAATACAACAAATTTTTGTAAAGTAAGAAAGGAAGAAAGAATACAACAAATTCTTGTAAAGAAAGAAAGAAAGAAAGAATACAACAAATTCCTTATCCCTTAAGCCTTTTTGTTGTTCCTGGTGAATAAATCGTGATACTAGCGACTTCGTATGACTCCGAAGTCATCTGGCTATCCTCTTCTCCAAAGTCAAATTGCTGTACTTGACATGGTGTTTGACTAATCTTCTCCTCAAGATCTTATGGACCTTGTAGCTTGAATCCTTGTTAGCCCATAATCAGAAATGTTGACTCTACATTGACAGAACCAATCATTTTCTTCAGAAGTGATGCAAGAAAAATTGGGTGGATGCAAGTTCCCTTTGGTTAATGAAGTTGATAATCAGCCATCCTGATCTGTTCTATTATTTTGAAAGGTCCATGGAAATTTGATCCAGCTTCTGCTTCTCCCACTTTGTTACTGTTGTTTGTCGATAAGAATTTAGGTGGAGATACCCAATCACCCGTTGCAAACTGTTCTGTTTGCAAATGATCTGCCAGCGTCTTCTTCTGCTGTTGTGCCTGTTGCAAATTCATTTTTAGAATATCATCTCTTTTTTGTATTACTCGTCGACTGAGGATATGCAAGCAGCTCTTGTCTCATATCTGTCGAGTTCAGCAGGATGATTGTACACCACTTCAAAGGGAGTCATCTGAATGGAATGGTGGTGGGTGTAGTAGTTTAGTATTATTCTGCACAAACGAGCCATTTACCTTTTAGGAATTTTCCTTGAGTACTGAGCACCAATTATTAGTCTGTTTGTGTAATATGGTTTTGCAGTTGTACTTTTGGGTATCTAATTCCCCACCAATCCACTGTTTCCGTAGCTTTTATGTCTTCCTCCTTAGTAGAAGCTTGTTACAGTTCTTGTACCCAACTCCATTCTAAGAAATATACAATGTGAGCTTCAATTCTACCCTCCTCTCTCCTTGAAAGTGTGTTTGTGATCCTGTTGGTTGCCCTCTTTTTGTACTCAATTACAAATTTGATGCCTAGAAGCTTCATTAACCAGTTTTGTTGTGTAGTTCTGTATATTCTCTACTCTAGATTTTTAATACTCCTTTTGTCAGTCCTAATTACAAACTTCCTTACCAATTTCTTGACTCCAATAGCAATGAATCAATCATCTTGTAAGAGCATGAATCCCATCCCTCTCCTAGAAGCATCTCCTTCAATTATGAAACCTTTCTAGAAGTCTGGTAGCTTTGTATGGGGGCTCCAATAAGTGCTGCCTTTAATTCGTTAAAGGCTTGGGTAGCTTCGTTAGTCCATCTGAAGCCATTCTTCTGTAGGACCATCAAGGGTGTTGCAATGGTTCCATACCTTGCAATGAACCTTTGGGAATACCTGGTCTCAGAAAAGCTTGTAAGCCTTTCATGCTTGTTGGTTGGGGCCAAGTTTTCACACTTAGCAGCTTCTCTTCTTGGGGACAAACTTGTCCTCATCCCTCAACGTGCTTGAGGAATTCCACTTGAGCAAACTTGAATAGGCACTTGCTCCTCTTCACAAATAGCTTATGTTGCCGAAGGATCTCAAGTGTTTGTTGGAGATTCTCTTGGTGCTTCACCTATTTGGCTTTGTGAAGTAATATATCATTAAAGAGTACACAAGGATACTGTGGTGCAAAAATTTGTGGAAAATATTACTCATTAAGGACTGGAATTTAGAAGGGCATTTGATAACCTGAAACTTGTTATGCCCATCGTTTGTTTGGAATGCTGTTTTGCCTATATTGGTAAGGTGGATGTGGATTTTGTGATATATGGAGTGTTGGTTAAGCTTAGAGAAATAGTGAGAATGTGCCAACTTGTTGAAGAGTTCTTCCACTATTGAAATTGGGGATTTATCCTTGATGGTGTTTTGGTTGAATTCCTGATAATCAATGCAAAATTAACAGCTTCCATCTGTCTTATGGACTAGCAACATTAGGGTAGAATGGGACTTACTACTGTGTCCACAATTCCAGCTTGAAGAAACTTTGCCACCTGTTGCTCTATTTCCCATTTCTGAAAGTTGGGATGACAGCAAGGGGGGACAAAGGCTGGCTTGGATTTGGATTTGTCCTTAAGGTGAATCTGATGAGCTTCCACTTGTGCTGGTGGTTGTTCAATTGGTTCTTGGAATATGTTGTGAATTCTTGGGGTAATTTGTCCAGATCTTGTTTTGCATTGACTTTGTAAAGAAACTTGTTTTTGCTGATTTCTTTGATGAAAGAGTTTTTTTATCAATGGTTTGATAATGACTCTTTGCTTCCCAATACCTTTACTTGATGAAAGAAACTTCCATTTTTTGCAGTTGCAGTGCACTTTGTGATTCCTTATTGATTTCAACTAGTGGAACATGGTATTTATATAAATAATAACGAAAGTTCATTTTCTTGAACATTCAAAGCACCTTGTAAATTAGTGCAAATTGTATTGGCTTTAGGCTGCACAACATGACAAGTAGCGTTTTCACTTGTTTGCCTGTTGGTAAGTACAACATGATTTGGTATTCAGGTAAGTGCTTAGATGCTTTGTATTTATGGAGAGTTGTGTTCTACATAATGTGGAGTTGAGAGTTTATAAGCAAAATTTCCTATCACTCATAGTAAAGAATAGGGGAGAGGTTGGGTCTAACCAAGCTGACCAAAACTTAATTGCGAAAAATTTCTCCTAAACGTATGACTTACTTTCATGGGTCTGAATAAATCTAATATTTCGGTATGCCAATCTTATAATAAGAGAAACTTCACTTTGGTGATATCAAATTTAACATCCATGTTTGACTTGACCATGCATAATGTTATCATATGATATTCTTTTATTTTTAGCCTTTATGGTACAATTTCACTGTCATTTAAATGGTGAACTTCACCAAAGCTATTGCATTTATTTTCCTTTTTCACAGTGAAGAATATGAAAGCATGAGGACATGTAATTACATGGATTCCTCAATTGATGAGGAATTGTGGATATTTTTCCCTGGTAAAGTTAATTTTTTATATTTTGCTCACAGGAAGCTAGAATTTGACATAGAAACTGTAGTTAATGTACTGAGACCTGGGCCCCTGGGCATTGTCGAACACAAATTCTCTGCTAAAGAGCTGCATGAAGCCAAAGCTATGGTAACCAGAGCCATCGATAATTGGCAAAGGAGTAAGGGTGTAGAAAAAGGCCCTGCTGTGAAACTTTGACCCCACTGACCAGAGACAATGAGCTTTTACTTCCGTTGATAACCAGGGATGCAGGAGTTGATTACTGCTGCAGTTGGCGAAGATATTCACCGGGTTTGGCGTTGTCGGAGGATGTGGTGGAAGCCTGCGGTGAGCGTGGATGGGGAACTCCCATCGGTATCTACACTCTTGTTTTCATTTGAAAAGTGAAATATACACTTTTTCTTTCATTTCAGTGGTAACCATTCAACTTCACATATTCATACCACGAACTTCAAAACCCCATAATAGACTGGTACCATTAACTTTATGTCATGTAACATGTTTCGTATTTTATTGGCGTTGTTAATTACTACACACACTGACTGTCAAGCTTCTCTCTCTCCGCTTCTCCCCTTCTCCCTTCTCCTTTTAAACGTGAAACGAGGTCGTCCAAGAAACTGGACTGATTCCTTCACCTTAGAAAGCTTTGTACGGACAAATGTGGTTTGTTTGTTTGCTTCAAAGGGTGGTGAAATAAATGGTGTTTTCTTTTGTCATTAACTATTACCTTTGCATGTGCATGTCTTACCAGTTGTGCTAATGATCATGTTATGCCATATGATGCCATTGGGAATGCCAAGCTTGTCACTATTTACTTGCTCTATTGTAGTTTTGGATGAATGTGTATTGGGTAATGTTGAAAGGTCGCTCACTCTCATTTTCTAGATTCAAATTTAAGTGTACATTCATAATCCAAGTCGTCAACATCTTGGAAAATGAATTAGATTATTCTTTTAAAAAATACAATAGTAGCAACAATCTAAAATTATAATCTCACTTCATGGGATTGGTTACAAGAATTTTTTTTCATTGAAGTATTGTCAAATCTTTAGCTAAATTATTATACATATCATAATTTGTGTGATAAATCATGGATAAGTACCCGAAAGAGTCATTACATGTTCTTCACACACCATGTCAACTGTTAATTGTCACCAATATTGTCAAATAGATTATTGAAAATCACATATTGCAATAATCTCACCAACATTTTTATCCTTCACAACCTCTACTACTACTTTCTTACCATTAGTTTTGTCCTATAAATAAAATGATGTCTAATATTGAAAAAAATTATGTTAAGAATTATAATTGTTTATTTATAATTACAAATTTACCACGTATCTGCATTATGGGCAGTGCATCCGTTTACCCGTTTATATATTTCATAAACCTCGTCTCTAAAACCCGAGTTGCGAGAGCACCTTCATCGGAGGCTTATCCTGTCGTAGCTCGCCACCACCGTCGGCCGCGTCGGCGAGTACTCTTCCTCGGCGGGGGAGTGGAGGTGTAGGAGAGGAAGGAACGAGGAATGGGACCGAAGGGCCTTGACAGGCTCCTCCAGGCACCCAGGAAATACTGGGCAGTACACGGCAAGATCTTCCAGCAGAGGTACGGGCATCAACTGATCGACCTGTTGGAGCTCCCCATCAAGATCGTACTCTCCCCGATCACCCTCGCCATAGACTTCGTCGGGTCCGCTCCTCGCGGATTCGGCGTGCCTAAGCTCGTCTCTGACCTCGCCTTCTCCGCCATCTTCGTAAGGGAACCTTCCCTTCTCTCACAATGCTGTGTGGATTTTTAGTTTCGGAATCGGGGACAGTCTAATTTTCGTGGTGGTGAGTTGCAGGTGGTCGGGACGATTGGAACGTATGATGTCGCAATGGAGGTGGGGAAGAAGTTGGTATGCCAAAGGTAGGGGTCCGGTGAAGTTTATGAATGTTCTATAGTTGGTAGTTTTTTACTATAACTGATATGATTGTTGGCTAGTAGCGATTGATTCTAATATGGAAGCCTCTGTTTGTTGTTAATCATTAGTTTTGTTTTTTATCTGCTCAAAAAAAATATTATTATTATTTTATAAAGCTCTTTTGCATTACAAAACTCTCTTTGAGATGGCTATGTGGTAACTTCAAGAATGATGGCATTAAATTAATTCTTTCCGAAAGTTTTTTGTTGCTAAGGCATTGTACATGAATTATGGTATAGCCAGTGGTAACTTCAAGAATTTGTTGGTGCAAATCCTTTGTTTCAGATGTTGTCAAAGCAAAAGGAAACAATGAGGCATAAGTGTAAATTCCCCAAATTGGCTAACGTTATGCTGCAATGGGTTACTCGAACAAAGAAAAGAAATGAGATGATGTAATGCATTATAACAACAGAAACAATAGTGAACTTGTTTAAATGAAGATGAAACTATAGATTTTGGACATTCATGAAATTAGTGTGAAAGGTAATTACTACAGAGTGTAATGAAGAGGACATGATGATGTTAGTTTTGGCAAAATCTTGTAGGCCCCATTTGGAGTTGCTCATTGAATAAGCACTTATTCAAAAATGTAGCTTACTGAGTAAGCTGTAAAATGAATTGTTAAGCTTTCTTTTTCAATTTTTTTCCATGAGTTGGATGAGTGGTTGAATTTGAAAATGTTTATCCAAATGTAGTTTATTTTAAATTAAGCCTGATGTAAGTAACCAGTTCCGATTGGTGTCCGAGTGCTTTGGCCATCTCTTCCTTTAGACCTTTGGTGCTAGTTTTGGCTGCCATTTGTCTCTAATTATCTGTGTCCCACATTCGATTGCCAGAACATTTTCTCCTTTTTATCTCCTACATGCTTTGCAGCATACTTATTAAGGTGCCAAGATGCGCATTTAAATTTTCCTTTTATAATTTTCCATGGATATAAAATTTTCAAAAAATTACATGTGTGTGTAAATATATAGGTATGTATACATTGAGCTCTATCATTTCCTAAATAACATTAAAATATGTACATAATCCTATAATAGCATCAACGTGTGAATTGAAATAACAGTAATATGTATATCTCAGTAATATATGTGATTCATATTTCAATAATTATGTATATTTCAGTAACATTCCATCAAAAAATATGTATTTAAGTTTTTTTTCTTAACAAAATTTAAAAGCATATCTTTAATTAAATGGATTTCATAGAAGATCCACTCAATTAGGACATAAGAAGGGACCCACCTTATTAAGACATTTTCTACTTTCCTGCTTTCTGTTTCTTAATGAGCATTTCTACTTGTTTAAGGAAAAAAATGATAGCTGTGGCAATTCATCTGTTTGTTTGTGCTACACTAATTGTGTCAAAATGTTCAGACTCTAGTGTTGAAAAGAAAACCTAGGAAGTATTCAAAAACTATAGTTAAAGCCTCAATAAGACCATAATGGCAAATAACAATGTCATAATTTAATAAAATATTAAAGCATTAGACCATAGTGGAAAATTTTTCAATAATTTAATTTTTATTTTTATTTCTTATTCTATTATTTATCATTATTATATTTCCTCTTCTTCCATTTCTTAGAGGTGCTTTGAAATAGGAACTTTTGACAAAAATACAATTATTTTAGAAAAGGTAGTTCCACATAGGGATTTTCCTAAATTCTGTTTTTAAAAATTAACCAACTTCACACTTTGTCAAAAAATTTGATCACCTTTACTTTTGCTTTGAATGGAAAAATGGTATGGTGAAACTATCATGTATAGCCTATGGCAAATTACTAGCATTTGAACATCACCTTCTGCTAAATGAGGTTACAAATTTCTGCCTCATTATGATCAAGTCATTTTTAACCAGATGAGACTATGTTTTCCATCATGTTGACTCCTCATGAGACCAAAATCAACCAATATTTGCACTTTCATGAAATAACCCATTATGTGCTAAAATTTGTGTCCTATCATGAGACCTCTTACTAGTTTTTTTTCTTGACTTAACAAAAATTAGGATAACAATTTGGCTTTCACTTTTCATAACCCGTATCACCTGATAATTGGATTGTGAGGTGAATCATTTATTTTTCCTTGATTGTGATGAGTTCTTTTAGTTTTTCATGCATAGATGGGACTTTCTGCTCTCCAGTTGTTCATTTAAATATTGCTATCAAATTTTATAAGTATATAGAATATGTGCATGGAAAATTACAAAAAATGAATATTTAAATGGATGCCCAAGTGCCCAAGGCACCCAGGCTTATAACTGAGGCACCTTCACACCCTAATAACCTTGGATTAGTTAGCAGTTGATCTTTTATTTGTTACTGCAAAGCCTGTATTTTGTTCTGTGTCGGACATGCTGCCTATATTCATGCATATAATATGGTAATTTTTTATTTGATGGAGGTGCTTCCAAAATAGTTTTATCTCACTTAATTGCAATCTACTTGATTTGATCAACCTGGAAAAAATCATGCTCCATTAGGACTGTCCAACTGTAATTGCTTCTTATGAATGGTCTTTATGGCCAATTTTATGGTTTAATTTTTCTCGTGTTCAGGCATTGTCAAGCTTGCAATGGTTGGCAAGCTTTACGTTGTACGATGTGCAGAGGCACTGGTGAAGTGCACTATCAAGTAAAGAATTACAGATTGAAACGGTATTGATGATTCATTAGTCAATTGACAAAGTATTGTTTTCTTGCTGCCTTTTTTTCTTTATATTATTATTTTTTGAATATACGGCTGATTAAGGAGGGCAGTGAGAGGTCAGTTTACCTGCAGAGCAGATTTTATGAACTGGCACCTTATTAAATTGGAGAGTTAGCATTTTTATTATTGCAGTGGGGAGAAGGCAACTGCTGAATCTATTGCGGAAGCTGTTGTGGACAACCGGGCTGATTTGGTCCACCTTCCTTCTGCTATTGATCTTCCATTTCCACTACCCACTAAAGAATGCCCTAATTGTGATGGATCTGTATGTAAAATCATCTGTCCCTTTCCTTTTATCTTGGAGTGCCAAACTACAGTTTAGAGTAACAATAATAGCAAATAAAGATTTTGTGCCATATAATTGTCATGAATTAACAGTCTAAGTCCATGAAACAGATAATGAATAATAATATGCAAGCCAATGTAGCTCAACATTGCTATTATATTCCTAGAGGATGCATGGATGGTTTAACAATTTTCAGTTGTATTCCAAGTTTATTGCCAGAGATTCTCTCCAGCACAACATGTGTTGCTGTATCATTTAATTGTAATCTTTTGGGATAACAAAAGATATGCTTTTCAATTGCATTTAGCCAAAGAAATTGAAACTGTACATTTGAAGGATTTCAATGCTTCATCTGCAAATAAAACCTGCATTCTTTGTGAAATCAAAAATAGATTATTGTTTTTTCAAATTTAATAAGGACCAGATCTGTTTAGGATATCAAGTAGGATGTAATTTTTAGGAGCTCACTAAGCTGTGCATTCCATTTCCTAGAAGCACTAGTCCCAGTATTCATACCAGAATTCACCCAAGAAAAATGTATGTAATTCTTACTGAATCTGTACTTGCTCAAGTCAATTTTCTAACAAACCTCTTGTGATATTTGGTCTTGTCTGTAATAATTTCTTTCAACAATTGCTTGATAATGCTACTGATTTTTGCTTCCAAAGTCTTCTTGGAAATCCATCTATTTCTCATTGCCTTCAACATGCCAAAAATTTTGCTCACTCTTGCTATACTTGAACCAGATGTGTATTGGGCATAATATTCCAAAATGCAACATCTACTGATACCCATATCTATTGTTCTGCTTAAAATATTTAAAACTGGGATCTGGTAAATGGATTATAGAGTGCTAAGGTCCTACTTGCTTTGTTTAATATTTGTACTCAAGACACCTAAAACTGCTAAACATATATGGCTCCCTAATTCCTAAAGTGTTCAATTTAACATAGCTTCTTTCAGAAGTTTCTTTTTTTGGTTGGGAATAAACAGTGCATGTTTAGAAAGTAAATTAAGAACTAGATGTAGGTTTGCATTTTACCATCTATGAGGTAACCATTCATATCCATGTCTTTTTATCCACATATATGTAAAGGTAACAAATAAAGAGAAAGGATTCATATCACCAAATAAATGCAAGATTAATGCATTGATTGTTTGTTTTGTTTGTTTCCATAGGGTGTTATGGGTTGCCCAGAATGCAAGGATCATCGACTTCAAGTTCGGTTATCTGTTGATGATGTGAGTCCTAATTGATAAGGTCATTTGTTTAAATTCTTGTTATCATCATTGCTACCTTCTGTTACTAATAATCAATATCACTTCTACTTGCTGTTTACTAGTATTTGATGGTTACTGAAGCACCTGCCTAGGCATCCAAAGTAAATCATTAATATCTTTTCTATACCTATTATAGATTTTTACTTATATAAAAATTAAACTTATAACATATGAATAAATAGTATTATTCATTGAAATACCTATTTAAATTACTTTTTGGACAGTTTACTACTTGTTGGACTCCTAAGGTCAACTAAAATGAATTATCCTGCAAATGATTAGCTTTGCTGATTGTCTACATCATTTTTGAATCTTTACTATGTAATTTGGATAGATTTATCTTCCAGTTAATATATCAATTTTTGCATAGACGAATGCTTCAGTTACCAGAACAAAGTTGGAATTATTAATTATTAGTAGAATTCACATGGAATATTGCATGAGTTAAGTGCTTTGAGTTTTTCGAGGCTATGATAGTTTAGGTTGGTCTGATTCTGAAGTAACCTAAGTGATGTAAAGTCATCTGATATTGTTCACTTGCTTTCTTTTCTTCAGTCCCACAGTTCTTTAGTTTCCACACAGAATCCCTCTCAGGAGTAGCAATGGAAAAGCATGGACTCCTTTTTAGTCAAATCTTTGCATTGGGTGTTGACCCATGATTATGGTGAAGGGTGACATGGTGTATCCCAATGGAGGATTCTCTTTGGCTGACATATGCAGACTCTATTTCTTTGCCTGTCCTTCAATTTGTAGAAGGTTGTGCTCATGGTTGGAAGTGGATGCCCTTAGTGTTTAGGGCATGTAGGAGTTCTAGGTGAGATGGGTTAGTAGAAGGCTAGACAAGTCTTAGAAGAAAATCTAGTGCATTATTTCTCATGCAATATGGTTGGAAAGAAATAATAAGGTGTTTCCAGGTCTTTATCATGAGGAGATGTATTTCACGGCTAAGGTATTCAAATGTGTCATGGAGTGGATAAGATCTTGGAAGGCTGAGGGAGAGTTAAGTGATGTGGAGGTTTTGGTGTAGTTTCAATCACTTGTCACCCTTTGATTTTTTTTCCTTGCTTGTTTTGTTCCCCCTTTGTTTGTGTGTCATGCTTTTGGTTTCTTTTGTTTCCAATGGGTTTGTTTTTGGATCTCCATAGGTTATTTTGATTTCAGTTTGCTTATGTAGGCCCCTTTTTTTTATTGATTTTAATATGCTGGGAAAAATAGTCTAACATCGAAAACGATGAGTGGAATTGAAATCCTTATATCACTTGTGAGTTATTTTTCACTAATTAATTGGTTTTAGTGTGGTAAAATTTACACGATATTAGAGTCAGTTTACGTACGTTATATATAAGATGTTATGTAGAGTACATAAAGGGCTTACAAGGGTAGAGACATGTTGGGAAAAATAGTTCCTCATCGAAAATGATAAGTGGAACTAAGATCCTTGTATTATGTGTGAGTATTTTCTCATTAGCCAATTGATTTTAGGAAGGTAAAATCCACATAATATATTTCCATTGTTGCTGCCTAAAAAAATACTACGAGTTAAGATAAGTATACTAATATAATATCCTTTATATGGTATAATGCATATGCAAACTGCACAATAGATGATTTGAAAGATTAAAAATAAAATATAAATTGCTATAGATTTGAGAGCAAGATGGAAAACAGTTTAATTCAAGAGGATAGTATAATGCATGTACAAATGAAAATTAAAATAAAAGGTGGATATAATTTGAGGGTGAGATGGAAAACAATTAAGTTCAAAAGGAGAATTGAATGATGTAGCTTTTATAATATAAATTATACATGAATGCTTTGTAGCAAAGAAGTCATGAAACACAAGGATTGCATGCATTAAAAATGCACATCTCCAGACCTGCTAAATGCCAATTTTTAAATTTTGTGTGGATTTCCTGCCCATGCACATGTGGAACTTTCATGTGTAGTTTTTTTGCATGTTTACTGGCATTTCTAGAAATTAACAATTGTTGATTCAGTCCATACTTTGTAACTGCTCTCAAACCTTCTCTTAATAGTACAGATTATACACAGCTAGGTAATTTTCTTCTTTCCACACAGTTAATGATTTATTCAAACTCTCAACAGAGAAAATAAATCTGCTGGTAATGCTAACATTCAGGGTAATGGGCAATGACCATCTTTTATCAAATAGATTAATGACTTCATTTCCATAAACTGTTGGGTGTTTGTTTTCTTATTTATAAGTTAACAATTCATTAGTAGTCAAATAAAGTATAAATACAGGATACATGGGTATTTTCAACAATATTATTGGTTTGTTTTGTGTACATGGTGATGTTATTGTGGCATTGTGCAGACAGATATATGCTTATTTCCTGTCTTAATTGTAACCTGTGTGCTTACTGTGGTCCAACTATTTTTGTCTTAAAAGTGTGGTCTAACCATTCAAGGCATTCCTTTAACCAATTGAATCCCATTTCCTATATAAATATTTAGTGTGTGCATGCACACACACACATGTACTTTTTTACTCAATTACTAAGGTTTGTGGGACTGAGTTATACTTTTTTTTTCTATGTTTCTTAGCACAGGATAATATCCTCAAATTTCTATGCTTGTTTTCTTTTTTCTACATGGATGTTTAGTCTCGGTCTCAACATGGATACTTTTACAGCTATTAGATAATTGTGATACATATTTATCTATATGCAAATGTCTTTATTGCGTATTTCACTTACATCCTTCATGACTTGTTACGTGCCTGACATATTGTTTATGTAATTGATTTTTAATTATTTCTGCATACTTGTGAGATATCGGTTTTATATCTAGTTATTACATGGCCTGTTGGATGTTTGATACTTTTTCTCCTTGTTTTATGTTTTGTGATTTTTACATTTTACCTCAGATCATGGAGCCACCATGGAAAGCATATAATGTCTTGCAAAGGATGGACTTCCCATATGAGGCATGTACACTACAACTTCTTGCAAATATGACAATATTTTTTCTTGGTTTTCTTTAGTCCTCTTATTTTTGGCGATCAACAGTTAACAAAGTTTGTCAAACTTTATAATGAAGTGAAATCTCTAAAGTAGATGTTGGTTCTAATCTAAGTGCGTAAATGATATTGGATGGAAGACAATTTTATTCTTCTCTAAGGAAATATCACACTACAAAGAATCCATTGGATAAGATACTTTGTGAGAATGAAGAATAATGATGTGATTAATCACTAATGATCATGTGTACATGCATATAGGGCTTGTTAGATACCTAGGAGAAAGGTATATCCAATAACTCAAATATTAGTAATGGCTAAATGAGAGTCTAATAATAGCTCAAATAATACTCTTAACATTCTCCCTCAAGTTGATGTATCTATGTCAATCATGCTTAATTTGACCTGATCTTAAACACTTCAATACCCAAATTCTTTGTAAAGATATTAGCCATTTTCTTAGATGATTGAGTATAGGGTGTGGAAATGATAACTCTCATTGTTGTACATGATGGTAGTCTACGTTGACATGTTTTGTACACTTGTGGGATTAGTGGCAATAAGTATAATTTCTTGGTTGTTATGAAGCACAGTTAGAAGTGACTAGAGGTCATAGATCAAAACAATATCTAACTCTTAACACTAGATTATGAATCAATATTTTGCTTCTTAGTTTGCTAGGTGATTAGCCTATCTCCAACATAAATGTAGAAGACAGAGGTAGACTTCCTTTCTCATTTTCCCTTTAAATACCTTGAATCTTAATAAACGTTGACTTTCAAATGTCCATTTTTTTATAGATGAGACTTTGTTTTGGTGTACGTATGATGTACACATAAAAAACCTCATTCCAATCAACTTTTTTGGGTTCATGCATAAACTAGTAGAGTAATTGACTGGATATGATATGTTTGGCTGATTGATTGTCAAGTATATTCCAAAAATGAGGACTTAGCTCTTTAGGATTACTCTTTGACTTGTAGTCTAATATACCATGTGTCGTAGAAAATCAAGTGCATACCTTCTTTGTGACAATGCCATCCTTCTCTTGGCATATGTAAATTCAATGTCTAAAAAGTATTGTGATCTGTTCATATTCTTAATAACAAAGTATATCCTAATATACTTTTTTGTCTTACCAATGCTTGCAGAATTATTATTGTCAACAAGATGTTATCCACATGCATAGTTAGGATTGCACACCTGTTGGTGGTGATCTTGTAAAACACTACATGATCTACATCTTTGGGAATCTCTTACTATGATTACTTGGTTGAACTTTTTGAATCATGCTTGCAGACTTCACATTAGGCTATAGATAAAAATTTTCAATGTCATACTTTGTTCTTCTTTTGAACAACATATCCTAAGAATTACTCTATAAGCATCAAATCTATCAAATCATTTTACAAAATGATATTCTTGACATACAACTAGCATAGCTCACATAACTTATGCATGGCAATAAACAGTATTTTGATAGAATTCAGCCTAAAGATGGGAAAAAAGACCCTTAATTAGATGAAATTGTTGCACGCATCATGTCTTAGTGAAATTGTTGCAATTAGATGAGGTTTTTACTTGTCAATTAATTCATTAGGCTTCTTCTTTACAATGTATATTCATCTGTAGATTACTATGCTTGTTTCAACAGGGTGGGTCATTAACTTCCAAATGTCATGAACCATGTGACAGCAATGCCATTTTATGGTTCATATATTCCTTCCATTAGTAATTTTGTTGTTTTTTATCTTTATTTAATCCACTCATGGAGGTAATGTTATGTATGATGGAACCTCTCTGAAATCTCTACATTGGTTGGATTCTCAGTCCATTAGATTTTCCTTGTTTGATATCATTATATTTTTTATATTATATCAAATATTGTAATGTATCAAACATATATTTATTACGTGAAAATTTAATAAATTGTTTTCACATAATTTGTAGTTTTGTAGTTCTATGATGCATTATTGTTAGAATTGGACTTCATTAGAGGGAGGTGAATAGTGAATTAAATTTAATTTAAACAAATTTATAGTAAATATAAAGATTAATGGATAAATGCAAATGCAAATACAATAATAATACATTAGCTATAAGAACATACAAAATTTATAGTGGTTCACCCCAAACCTAATATTATGTGATACGTCCATTCTTTAAGCCTTCTTGCTTAGGCCATACACTAATTCGGTGTTGTTCCAGGTTAACAATTCGTTGTTTACAACTTTGACAAATCCCATTAAGTATTTCTTCCTTACAATTTAAAGAGTCCTTACCACAACCTAGTGAGATAAGTTAAGATTAAAAACGAATTAAATCTGTGAAGCTCTATATCCTTTTGCTTGCTCTCCTTGCAATGTTTAAAATTTTTCAAGAATGCTCTACAATGAAAGCTTTCTCAGAAAGTTGGGAGCAAAGTGAGTCAAAATTAGAATGATGCATAAAAGATGTTAGAGAGGATTATGTGTGCATTGTACGACCTATGGATGTCTTTATATTGAGTTTTAATGGCTTAACAAGGAAGACACAATGACTAGAAATAACTTTCAATTATTAGGGTTCAGTGTGCTATTTATTATTTTGGTATGTTTTTATTTTAATGGTTAGTTGGATCAGTATACCATTGATTAAATTGGTATGCTGATCATAAAATGCCTTTGCTGTTTGTAATAAAATTAGTATGCCAATTTATAAAGTTGGTGTGCCATTTTTGCTTTAGAGAGTAATTGGTATGCTATTTTTGGTCTAGAGTCTAACTGCACTTCTCACCTAGAAATTGGCGTGCCATTTTATAGAAATGGTATGTTGATTTTCTGGTAGATTTAATGCTAAGTTCTACACATATGGTATGTCGATTTTGGCTTAGGTTCTTCTAAACATTTTTTCAAGTACATGTTCTAGCATTAGAGAGCATAAAAGGGATTTACAATTTTTCCTAAAGTGGCTAACCAATTTGAATCATAATTACATAAATAATACAAGACTTTAAAACATTTGCATCTTATAGCATGGTCTGATTCTTTAATGAGCAGTTTTTGCTTTCTCTCAATCTTTTCTTGATCTTCCTTGCTCTTCTTATGCTCCTTACTTGATATTTATGTACTGCATGTATCTTTTTTCTCATATTGATTTTGTTTTGATTTTACCTTGCGACATTCTTATAATTTCTGTACTAAACTACATATTTATTGTTATATTTTGTACCTTCAAAATCAACCGAAAAAGATTTGTCTAACAATTATAACATTAAATATAAAGTTAAACATACTTGTTCAGTACCTTGAAGCCCCCTCCTAAGTAATATGGCTCATTCTAACCCAAGAATATTGACATGGACACCAGCATGGGAAAAGTAAATTTTGAAAATGTGGTGAAAGTATACTATTTTTACACATCACAGTTAAATACTCATGGTAAAACAATGTTTTTTTAAGGTTTAAGCTTTGAATGAACAGTTTGAGTAACTAAAGTGTTAAAATTTTAAACAATTCAAATCTCCAAGGATTCATATGCACTACAATGAAAAAAGTGAACCATAACATTAACATTGATACTAAACTTAGTTGCACAGACTTAGTCTACCCTAGTTTGAGTTTTTTGAAACAAATTTTTATTTTGTTTTTGTTTTTGATATGAATTTTAGTATAAGAGGATTTTTTTTAGTTTATTTTGTAACAAATTATTATATAACAACAATGATCTACATTATAATCTCGCTATATAGGATAAGGTGCATGGATTCTTTTTTTTTTATATATTTTTATCTATAGTCAAAACTTGCTTTTTATTTAAATAAATTATTATGTAATACTTGTTTGTTATTGAAAACTAGAAATTTATTTTTTTGTAAAAAGATTTGGAACCATGACTTTCAAAATAAGTTGTTTTTCCTTAACATTTTTATTGATTTCAAATTTGGGCAGTCCTTATCTACATGTACTAGTATATGGAAATAAATATAATGTCATTGACATGGGATTTTCAAAAAATAATTGGAACATGATATTTTATTTTGTTTGGTTTTTTTGAAAAATTTCAGTTATTTGTTATAATAAGTATCTTTTAGGTTTCGTTTGTTTTCAGTTTCTTCTAGCTTTTAAAATCACTTCTAATATTATTATTATTGTATAGATTCCAACGTATAAACTTTTATCACCCAAATTACTATACAATTCCAACTTCATTTACAAAACTAACTCTAGTTTCAGTTTTATCCAACTCCCGGAGTTGAAAAAAACTATCCCCAAACGCACTCTTAGTCTTATTTATGTGTAATATCTTAGGAAATACATTCATGTGAGTCGCAATCTTCAAGTTATGTATATGAAGAGGACCAAACAGTTCCAATATGTCCAATGTATTAAGTGCTTATGCATACATCTCTCCTGTGGCTATATGTTTTTTCTGTGTCCTGATTCAGAGGATGGGTATAACAGTCTCATAGAAGTGTCAATTCTGCATTGTATTTGACTCATTTATGGCTGTAATTTAAAGGTTTGATTCTTCTTCACTTGTAATTATCTTGTGTTTGGTGTTAATGAGCTTGCTACCATCATTATTGTGTAAAGCAGCTAATCTGAAGGTATTCATTGGATGTAAAATTGCAAAAGGCTAGGAGATTGTAGCACTCACATTGTGTCTACAAGCAAGGGTAGGGATGCTAGCTTGGCTTTGCATACCTTGCCTTTCTATGTTGACAATTGTGTACTTGACAAGTGGCTTTTTGATACTGTTTGTTGCCGGAATATCTTGGTTTACTGTTGATTGGCCAGTCAGTTGGGATTGCTGATCAAGGTTGAGGCCCAAAATGAACATGAAAGCATCAAAACTGATTATCACATTCCATATTCTGGATTTCGAATTGTAGCCCTATCCCAATAGTAATGTTGTGGCATATAGCAGCTAATGCATATTTATTGAAGTAAATGATGTATTAGATATTAGCTGTGTGGATTTAGTCCTACATTGCTTATAAGTGGAAGTAAGAATACAGTGGTCAAAGAAGAAAGGAGGAAAAGAAGATGGGCACATGTAGTGAACGTGCATAGAAGTAGAACAAGAGAAAAAGTGTCACTTAAAATAAAATTGGATTCTTTATGTTTTAAATATGTTGTTTTGTCCTTTAAATTTGTAGCAAGTTAGATACTCCAATTTAAGGGGGAGTGTTGAAGTAAATAATGTATTAGGTATTAGGTGTGTTTGTTGATTTAGTCCTACATTACTTCTGAGTTTTTATTATCCTTGTATACGCTTCTATAAATAGAGGTCTCTTGTTATCTTAGGAATATAACAATCTTTCCCTTTCTCTAATTCTGAACAATATTATTTTTTATTGGTGCAAATTCTGTATGTTTTCATTCTATTGGTAGATTTCTTTACACCAATGGTCCAAAACATCAAGGAATTTATCCATGAACATCATGCCAAGAATGTGACATCATGTCTTCTCACATATATGGATGAGTTAATAATCTTTTATTTTCTTTGAAAGCTTCTCGTGTAATTTCCATGTCTGTTGATATGCTTATCAGCCTTTGAACATTGCCACTTTCAAGTTTCTATGACATCTTTTCTGACTTTTCAGAATATTTCCCAAAGCATGAGAGACCCTAAGGTTGCCAACTTTTGGTTACTGACAATGCCTCAAATAGTGGGTGGCTTCAATTTTGATGATGATGTCAAACAGAAAATTTGGTCGGCCTACAAGGTTGGTGAAACCAATTCTGCTCGTATATTTAAACTACCTAATCTCTACAAATGTAAATAATATTTCATTACTCTTATTTAAACTTTCCTATTGGAATTAGGTAGTTTTTGATTCATTTATTTGCATGTACATTTTTCTTTATTTCAGAAATTCTTGTTATGATTATAGATGTACATTTGTGCATGATAATTTACTATTCTTTCAGTTATCTAGAAATATATAATAAAAAAATATGAAAAATTTATAATGGTTGACTCATGCTATCAAGGTGTCACCCATGTGTGATTTGGTAATGTTAGGATTGGTTGCCTTGCCTTGTTTTAAGAGGAACTTATATTTAGCTTTTAATCACACACATTCATGTACACATGTATATATGTATATTATTGAAATTTCATCTTAAAATCAATTGACAATGAGTGAAAAGTTCAATTTAATATTTACATTTATTAATGTAAGACTATTCTAATATTCTCCCTCCTTTGTAGCTTATTTTTATATGCATCCATAGGTAGATATATTTAAATTATCTCTAATATTATGTTGAAATTTCATTTCAAAATTAATTAACAATGAGTGAAAGTGTTTTTCATATGCTGACTTTTTTTAGTCTTTACATTTATTGTGACTATTCTAACATATACATATATATACATGGGTGTATGCTAATAGCTGCATGCCATGATGCATGCATTCATACATACATTTGTATGAATATATGTGTGTGTGCGTGTGTGTATTTGGTGTTGGTGGTTTGCGCAAGCTGATGTGTGCAAAACAAAGCAAGATATGTTGTCTAATAATTTCTGTTGTCCTTTGCATTTATTCTAGCATACCACTTTGCTTTCATACAACAATATGGATAACTTCTTCACTTTTCTTTTTAGTAGTTCCATCTTCCATTTTCCTGGTCTTAATTTTTATTGGAATTTTCTGGTTTCCATTTGAATACTTAGGCACGTGCCTTAAGATCCATTGGTTCAGAATCGTATACTTCTAAAGCCTTTTGACCATTTTGGATAAAATGGCTCGCCATAATTAAATTTATGCAATTGACATTGCTGCCATCCTGAAATTTACGAACCCAAGTTTCATATGTTTGCTTGCTATTTTGCTTGTGATATCTTTTTTTTTCTTGCTTTAGGAATCAATGCAATATGATCAACTTCGAGATGCAGTTGCCAAGAAAAAGCCTGGCTGGGAGCATTTACAAGATGTAAGTTGATTCTATCATTATATTATTTTTCTAATGTCTCTCCTGTGGTATATTCCTTTTCATTATTCGTTCTTACCCACACTACTAAATATTAACCCGAAAATATGAATATTCATTTGATGAATGATTATTCGAATTAGTACCTTTTCTTGTATATCTGCCATTTTAGTATCAATGCTGTGGGAACAAATAGACATTTCATTGATTGGAAATCAAAAAAATATATTTAAAAAATGGGTTTTTTTTGAAAATTGGTATAAATTAAAATAAATATAAATGTACTTAATTGTATACAATTATCACTATTATCAAATTAATTAGATAAAATAATTTTTAATTCAATTACACATAATACAATTTAATGATATATTTTTAATATTTTTTATGGTAATCATGCAAAATATTATAATAAAAAACAAGTACAAACTTATCTAGTAGATAAGCTAGGACAATCTAAATATAAAAATACAAAGACGTAATCCAACTGTGACACATAATCCTAAGTCACAGTGGAAATGAAGCTTGAGGTAGACTCAGGCTCCCAACAAATGGAAACCATTTCTAAAGGTCGTAATCAAATGTAGTTCCCTACTTATAGCCATGGAATTAGATGTCAACACGTCTTCGAAATTATACTGAAACATGTCATTTTTTTGACTTGTTGAAATGATATCAAAATTGATATTGACATGGTAATTTGTTAATGAACATGATTTTCTTTATCATATTTTTTCCAATATGATTTTGATATAACAAAGTTTTATCAATATGTCTCAATTTTTCAATATATTGATGTCTAATACGAAATCAAAATTGAACTCATTGCTCATAATCTTATCAGACTCAGTATGGCTAGCTTCCTCATGAACATAGATTTAAAAATCAAATTCGATAAGATGAGCATAGAAACATTTGAAAAAAAGAGAGGAAAAAAGGGGAAAATAATGAACAAAAAGAGAAGGGAAGAGAGATGAAAAAATGGAAAAAATATTACATAAAAATTATATTTAAAAAATAGTGACCATATTAAAAATTACAAAAATCCTGATATTTTTAAATTTATTTTAAAAAAATATGTTTATTATGTAGAGCATTTCTCTTTTGCCAATCTCTTGTATTCCCACAAAAATTATTTTCTATTTTTCAATTAATTCACATGGGATTTTTAAAAGATATTAACTACATTTTAGGAATACAAATTTATAATCTATTCTAAAATCATATAATCGCTAAAATTTTTAATTATGGAAATATTTTATATCATGCATAATCTTGTTAGCTTGTATTGCATATATGAACTATAATCTAATGCATAATTTATTAAAATGTAACTTGATAAATATTGAACAATTAAGGTATGAACTTCATAACAATGATAAAATCAAAAATATATCAGAAAAATACAATAACAATTCAAACCATAATCCCACTACCTAAGGTTGGTTACATGAATCTTTTTTTCCATATATTTCTATATATAGTCAAATGTTTTTTAAAATTATATAAATTTAAATCTTTCCACATAATTCTAAACCAAATAATTTTAGGTCTTATTCTACTTTTAGTTTTCTCTATGTTGATTAATGCTCCTGTTCTAATTGTTGCATTGATGGACTTCATATGGATTTGGCCAAATCATCTTAGTCAACATTCCCTTATTTCTTCTTTAATTGGTACAACTTTTATTCTGTTCCTAGTAAAATTTCTTTTTAGCTTATCCTTTATAGTATTACCACTTATCCATTTTAGCATGCATGTTGCAAGTATATTAGCTTTTTGTATATGGTCATACTTTACAACTCAATATTTTGAACAAGGTATGGTTTGGTGAATAGCAGTTTTATAGAATTTTCTTTTTAGTTTTTAAGGTATCTTCCTATCACTTAATAATTTAGAAGCATTTCTCCACTTCATCCACCCTACTTTAATTCTATAAATAGCATTCTCTATAATTTTTACATTGCTGCTTATAGATCCCAAGTACTTAAAAGTTTTATTTTTATGAATTTCGTAGTCTTCTAATTGTATACTTTCATCATTATTCCTATTTTTATTAAACATATTCTTGATATATTTAGTGTTTGTGCTTATTTTTAAAACCTTTAATCTTTAAGGCATCTCTCTATAATTATTATTTAGAACTAATTCTTGCTTTAATTTCTTCAACCAAAACTATGTCATCAACAAATAGCATACATTCCTATTTTTATTAAACATATTCTCTATATATTTAGTGTTTGTGCTTATTTTTAAAACCTTTAATCTTTAAGGCATCTCTCTATAATTCTTATTTAGAACCAATTCTTGCTTTAATTTCTTCAACCAAAACTATGTCATCAACAAATAGCATACACCAGGATGTCTCCTTAAATTTTCTTAGTTATTTCATCCATGACTAAAACAAATAGATATGGACTTAAAGAAAACCTGTGGTATAAATTTATGTCTATTAGAAATTTATTAATTTTTCTTTGTGTAGTCTAGTATTGATATAACTACTCTTTCAAAAATGTCTTTCATAATATCAATGTGAAAGTAAAGATACAACCGGAAATGATGATGTTCTACCTCAAATTGGATCTAACATTTCTGATTGAAGTGGTTTAGAAGGTTTTGATATTTTGAATGTGAATGAATCATATGCAAGTGGTTTTTTCATGGGCATCTTGATTATTATTTCAATAGAGCATGGTCTAGAAGAATAGAATCTTTTTACAGTCTAACTTGAAGTTAGGATAGCAGACAAACCAAGAATCAGATCTTGGTATGACTTTGGCCTTTGTACTTAACCGCACTGAGTTTGAGGCAGATGCAACTTTCCTCATGTCGTTCCATCATTGTACAACACTAAATTGCCATGATACCCACACCTCAACGCTATTGGCATGCCAGACCATTCTGACACTAGTTGCCAATGACCCTTTTCTAGGCATTTGATAAGCACCAGCAACCTACCTGTCCTTGTTCTCTTCTTTTCCTTTTTTTAACTAGTCACTACCCAACAGGACTCAATTTGTTGCTATGGCTTGGTACCTGGTAATAACATTCACCTCCAGACCCACCAAGATGGTCAAAAAGCGTAAAATGGTAATTTTTCTTTAAAATTGGAAAGAATATCCATTAAAATGGAGAAAATGATCATTTTTTCAAGCCATTTTCTCCATTCTCCCAAAATAAATAAACGATTTAAGCTGTAAAAATATTTAAATGTCTTTTTTCTGGTTTTTATAACAATGTTTAGGATTGTAGTTTTCTTTAGGTTGGTTCCTATTTTGGAAATGTTTTTTGAGAGACACTACCATCTCATTAGGGCTCTTTTACTTTAATTTATTTTATCATTTTTATATTATGTTCTTATACTATTTCTGTTTGTTTTATTGATAAACGTTTCTCCTTTTTATGTTCAAAAAAGGAAGATGGCCATTGAAAATTTACCAGGCATAGGTTAAATTTGCAATTGTTTCTTATCAACAGGTGCTCATCTCTATTGATCCTGAGCGTGCAAAGGAAGACCCAGTTATTGTAAAAAATTTGCCCTATTACAAGGCTAAGAAAGCATTAGAGGCAGAAGTTATGAAGCTTGTTGTTCCTCCAAGACCTGAAAATTGGGGTGTAATAATCCAGACTCTTGTCTTCTATTCCCATTGTTTTGTTCTTTTCTGCTCTTTTTTATGCTATTGCACTAGAAAATTGATGAGCTGAAATTCTTTGATTCATTTATTCTCCTTGTACTTGTTGAATACCATTAAAACCAAATTTAGATCACAATTTTTACTTCAATATTAAACTGTTTAAGGTGCTCGCTAATGGTAGAAGATATTCATCGAGTGATGTAATTGTTGGTTTTGTCTTAAGATGTAAGCTAGTCCTATCTGACATAAATCCTAATTGATTTTTTGTGATTTTAGTTACATGCCCATTTGTCCAAAGTCATTCGAAAAAAAACCTCAAAGTGTTTGCAAAACCCTTCCCTTCTAACTATTATCTTGAGAATTTATAAATTAATGACATGGTCCATGACCTTGCCTACCTAGCAAGTTGTGCTGGTGAGTATTATTTTGCAAAGTAAATGCTGACTTAATGTTTTGTGTGGTAGTTTTATTGTGACAAATGTTTTCAGGTTGCAATTCTTTTTGTATGTAGAGACCCTCTTTACCTTTTCTTGTCAGTCTCTTATACTATTGCCAATGTTCTGTTCATTTTAGTACCCTTCGTGTGATCATGTTGGTGTTACACAATTCACTATATATTGGCTTTATGCTTTTATTGAGGTTCTGTTAGTCATCCTCATCTGTCTGGTCTGTTCTTTAGATACCGATTTCATCACTTTTGTGCTTCTGTTGAACCTCTGCTTGTGCTCACTTATGATTTTGACCATGCTGCATTCTTTACATCTTGGATTGTACATGTGTTTGTCTTGCCATGCTGCTTTGCTTTATGTCATTGAATGGGCATTTGGGCCCTTTTTTTTCTTTTCAAGAATCATCTTCTTGGATTAAGCACAATTTATATTTTGTAACATGCGATGCATGGCTCATTAGAGTTGTATGTATGTTACTGCTTGAGAGAAATTTTGAGGTTAGTTTATATGCATTTCAATTAACAGCTTGGTCCATATGCTTGGAACAAGTACAGTTGTTTCTCTATTTGGGAACAAGTGAAGCCTGAATTATGTGTGCTCCTGTTTTTGAAGTGTGTAGTATACTCATGTTTACTTGATTGGTCCTTATCATTTGATTCAATTGAATTACAGCTTGAGTTTTTGGAAGTGTTATTCTTTATATGTTTTATTAATTGATTTTTATAATGGGATCCATTCATTCCTCATACTTTCAAATTTATGTTTGAGGTCCTGGAATGATTTCTACAGTTTTACTATTGTATCTTTTCTTAATAGTGAATAACATCATTTTTCTCTATTTTTTTACTTGTGTGATATAGCCAACTTGTTCATTTCAATAAATGTGTTCACGAGGGCCTTTTTGTCAACCCTATCGTTTAATGTTGTATTTAGTCTCAAGAACTGGATCTTCCCCTTAATGCATCTTCCTGGACAAAAGAGGAGCTGAAGGATCCAAAGAAGTTACTGGAAATTACATCTCTATTAAGTGCTCAGAGAGAAATAGCAGACAAAATATTAGACACACGTTGGGAAACAAAATGGCATCAAAATAAGGTATCTTTATCTTGCAAATTTAGTTTTTATCTCTGATGTTAGAACTTCCTACTCTAAGAAATTTCACTAGAATGAGCACTCTTTTTACTGGGGTTGTAAATAAGAAGAAGAAGCATGAACTTATATGTAACATTTTATAGCAGTATTTTTTGTATATGGTGAAAAAAAATTAGTATTGTGTATAGTTTGATGAATTATGTTGCTAATAACAATTGCAGTTGAACGAGTTATTCCGAAAAAAGGTGCAACCATATATTCAGGCTGCAGACACTGGTGTTCTTCCCCAACCTATCGTCATACAGTCACAAGAACAAGAGAAGGTTCTCTTTTTATTCTTTTGTTAGAATTTTCAAATTCTATGTTTTTGACATGCCATTACTGTTATCCTCTAAGAAGTTTTGGAAGATAGATCTGGTCAATAACATCCTTAATGCAGCAGTTTTTTACCACTCTATCTGTTTAATAAAAGTTTCCAAATTCAAAATTTTAGTTTAGTCTTTTGCAAAAAAAGTTGAGTTTGCAAGAGGACGAGTGCTGCAAAAGTTGATCTGTTGTGGCATATGAAAGAAATCATTGATTCAAATCTAATGGTTTTTCCATGTGTGGAGATATGTCAACATATAAATGAACCATCCCGAGATCTCCCTCTTGGTGGGAGCTTCAAGCTTCATGCATTGGGTTTCTTTTTTTGGTTATCAGTCTTGTAGCACATTGTAGAACCTTCAGTAAACTGCTAAAAAAAAATGGCATAGTCTGTAAATTTGTAAAATACAAGAGAACCAAACTGTAGGCCCAACTTTTGAAATCCTAGCTAATGAGCTGGCCTAAGCTTGGCTCGTGCTGCTTCATTTTGCGGTAACAATTTGCAGAATTAATTGAACCAAGGAGATCCTAGATAGACTGTAAATAGATGGAGTTCCAAAAAATGGGAGAGAGATGCAAAGAAGCAATGCCTTCAAGATGGGAAAAAGAAAACTAAGACAATCAAAATCGCTAATATATGCTTTTCCCTCCACGACAAACAAATCCAAACTCACAGTCAATTGTGCCCATGTGTTCCTTTATGTTTGTCATGAGCTTGTGCTGCTGATTTATTCTTGCATGGTACATGGCTTCATTCTTCTACTTGTTATTTATTATTTTTAAGACCAGTTATTACGCTATTTATTGGTAAACATGAACATGCTCCTATCAATGCCTTTCACAAAAATGAAAGAAAAGGAATGCACAGACTGAAACAGGAGTATATTCAGGCTAATAGGCCATATATGTTACACACATCCGTTTTTCTCTTAAATCAAACTTTGGGGTGGCCTCTTGTGTAGTGCGAGCTTGAAATAAGTTTGCCAATATTTTACTTGTGATTGATTTTTTGGCAATCTTGTGTGTAGCTAGCTCTTTATCCTTAGAGCATAAGGATTTTGTAATCAATTTGAAGTAGCATGTGGTTGAATTCAAAGACATATCATGCATGTGTATCCAGATGCTCACAAAGAGTTTATATGATTTTAGATAGAAAATGTTTTTTGAATATTATTGATTTACTGCTGTCACAGTTTTTGAAATTATTTTACTTTTGAATGAGCTCTTATCTAGGGATTCAAAAATCGATCTGAAATAGTGAAATATCTCCAATCTGTCTTGGTTTTTGATTTTGTCGATCTTGAAACTTCAATGTATTATTTAGATTGAACGACAATCCATCCTTTGGAATTTGATTTTGAATCAATGAATCGAGAGATCCAACAAACATTTTGAGTTATAGGAAGATAGATCAATTGATCCGTCAAAAATGATCCAACAAACATTTTATGGATGATAATTATATAGAAAATTTATCTAAGTTTTGTTATATGCTTATCACATCTTGCTTTATTTTATTTCTAACTTTTAAGTTAAATTTTTTTTTATTGTTTCCACAAAAGTAATGCCTTTCTATCAATACGATCCTCGATTCTCGATACCTTTCTTTTTTTCAAATGACCATTTTTTGATACGATATCGATATTTGAAGTATTGCTCTTACCTATTTATTATTATGAGCTGATTATTAAATATTTGCTATTGCCTGAATTGATGTTGCAGTCTGCTGAGATATTAGATGAGAAGATTCCTCCATTTGTCCAGAGCATAGACACTGGTCTCCCACAATCTCTCGTCATCCAATGTCAAGAGCAAGAGAAACAGGTTCAATCAATTTTCTTAGAATCTTTGGCACTATGTTTTCAATTTTGGTCAACCTAATTTTTTTTGCAGTTGGCATTTGGGTTTGCCAAGGATTATCCTTCATTGTAATTGATGATTCTACTAGCTAATGCCCGTATTTTTGGAACAATTTCAACACAAAAGTTATGAGCGTAGAACACTTGTTACAATATCTATATTTGGAACTTATTGATATGTTTACTGCATAAGTATCTACATCTGAAAATTATTTGCTTGCTGCATCTGAACAATTTCAACCTAAACTTATATCAATGTTTACTCCCCTAATCCTGAGTGACCTTTTAAATCCTTGGTGTAACCTCCATCAAAAAGAGATCTGGTGTTCTAACCAGTGCTGTGTGGGAAGCCATAGAACTTTCAACGCTTAAGTCAAGGACTTCAAATGAGGTGTAGAGGAATCAAGTTTAGGAGTCGAGTTTCTCCATACCTTAGGGTGTTTATGGTGCATCTAAAGGTGTCAGAAATCCTAGGAGAGGTGGTTGATGGCCTTCCCTGATCATATGTGCAATTGGAGCAGTCTATTGTGGTAGTTCACGATGCTACAATTTGCAAGGAGCCTTCCTTTTGACTACATATGAAATCAGAATTTGGTAAAAGGTGGCGGTGTTTCTTTGTTTCTGTGTTTCCTCCCTTTATTAAGCGGTGTGGGAGGTACCTATTTGAATCTAAATTCGTAGTATCATTCTCTATGATACAATGCATGCATCAAAAAGCATCAAAAAAAAACCATGCATTTTTCTTCCTGTGATATCAGGTTAAATTAAGATGAAGCTTGCATTTTAATGTGTCTGCTAACTGTTTTGCTTTTGTTAGCGTCGATCATATCATTTTCATTTCTGTCAAAGTGAAGAATCACATCTCTACTTCCAAAATCCTTTTCTCCATCAGGCTCAAAGGGCACAAAAGCGACGAAGATGGTGGTTCTTTTGACATGATAGGCAAGCACTTGGTGAGCTTGATCACATTGAAGACTCCTGGAAAACCAAAGCTGAAACACTGTAAACTCACTTTTTTCTTGCTTGTTTAGTGCAAAATCCTAATCAAAAGACTTCTTTGCATAAATTTTTGTTCTTTTTGCTTCTGCTGTTTACTTGGTAATTAGGCTTCCTACATAGAATGCTTTTTTGTAAACTGTTTCCATGCATCTGCAGTTTTCTTTTCCAAAAAGAAAAAACTTAATCATAATCTCCTGTCAATCTAAAATTAGCAACGAAATTTGAAATTTAAGAATTTCTGTAATTTCAAATGCTTGTGGTTGCACACACCATAATACCCAAATTGCACAATATCATGACAGCTTTGTTGCCTGAGTTCTATTGAACACCTTTAGGTTATATCATTATTGCCTCAAATCATCATCAAAAAATTTTTCCTTGTAAATGCATTAGGGTAAAAGTAACATTTTATCATTAGATATAAATAGGTAGTAAAATTTTTACCGGAAATAAATATCCATTATTGATGAGAGCTAAATTTTAACCATTGATTTTTAAGAAAAATATAATAATATATATATGACTAAGGTGATGAAATAAAATTTTTTTCAATATAGCATATTACTTTCTAGAATTAAATTTCTTTCTTCTAATATAGCATGTACTGTTTTATATTAACTTTTTTAATTGATAGAAATTATAAAATTTTTGGTCGAAGTAAGTTGAATATTTCTTCAATATTTAATAATATTTATTCTCTTTTACTTCTTTTTAGTTAGAATTTTTAATCACAAGGTCAGGTGTAGATGTAATAAAATAAGTACAAATCTAAGTAAGATATTCATTCACCTTACAGGGACTTGGCAATATCTGGTTTGATTTTAATAATTAATCCATAAAAAATATTTTTTCTAAATATAACGTGAAACTTAAAATTCCAACTCATAACTAGAAAAATTTATGTCAGTGTCATTTAACCATCAACTATATTAAATTCTTTAAAAAATAATAGAAATAAAATTATAAATCGTTATTGCACGAAGAATAATAAATTAATAATTTTAAGTTTATGTTTATTTAAAAAATTTTAATATGATGTAATGGTTAGGCGACATATATATAGTTCATTAGTCATAGGTTTGAATTGTAAGTCTTATAATATATTTTTAAAAACTTTTTTATTTATTAATTATTTAATTTAATTATTCAATTTAAAAAAATCTCAGTCCAGCTATGACTTAAAATATGTCGTGTTGATCACTGACACGATTTAATCTGACTTTAACATTTTATAGTAAAAGTTATATAAAAATATTTAGTATAATTTTTTTAAAAACGTAAATCTTATCCTACTCATTTAATTTACATTTTTAACGTTGAGGTTGAAAACTCTTATCGTTTGAAATTACGTGGGTGAGAACTTTGTTTTGACGTAATTATAATGTTAAAAAAAACTAATTATAAGTTTAAGTGTGAATCTGCGATATACTTTTAAAAAAAAAAATATTGTAGAAAAAAGAAAAGAGATATCTTTTAAAGAAATTTATTATATTCACCACGAAAGGAGATATCTTTTAGAAAATCTCTTTAGACTTTAAAATCACAAATTAGATATAAATTTCTTATAAATTTATAGTTGTGTTTTTAATTCTTGACATTACTTGAAAAGGTTTCAATCCTTTAGTGATACCTATAGAAAATTAATCAATTCTATAGGTGTTTAAATTTAAGTTATTTTTTGAAATTTTTACTCTCTTAATTAAAATGAGAGACAATTTGGTAATTTTATAAGAGACGACTAATGAGTGTGTTCACCTACCTTCTTTCACCACTCTTAGAATAGACAAAAGTACTTCTTAGAGTGATCCGGGTGAATAATTTTTTGGATTGAAATAATAAAAAAATTGTATTGAAAAATAAGAATATTATCATGAAAATAAGAATAATTCTCGAGACTAAAACGAGTGAAGTGAACGAAGCTATGGAATTAATCTTTATGCATTATCAATCGTTAAATTGAATATTCGTAGAATCAATTTTCTAAAAGGTATTATCATTACCTCGGTAAAATAAAGGCCTTGTTTAAGGTTTAGTTTTATTCGATTTACAAAATCACTCTTACGTCATTATTATTGTATAAATTTTAATATATAAATTTTTACTATCTTAATTAACATATAACTTTAACGATATTTATAAAATTAACTTCAATTTTAATTTATCTGACTTTCAAAATTGACCGGACGAAATAATGTCCAGGTATCTTTCGGAACCGTGCTTACATGAATCGGCTGCTTCTTCAGCGACGCCGCACATGTACGTCCAACTTTTACAGAACAGCCGTACTTCCAATTTCAATAGAATCTGATTTTTTCTATCAAACTCGTATTTAAGATCACCGTGAAAAAAGGTTAGGTATCAAGAAGCGTGGTGGTTAGAACTCACGAGATGGAAAGGTAAGCTACAGGTTTAAAATTAAATGAGAATATTACGGATGCCAAAAAGAAGAAACCGATATTTATGATAGCTGACTTCTTCTCGTTCGGAGGACCCTTGCCCAACAAGTCCCTGTCACTTATTTATTTGCAATAAATCTATCAATCAATGCACGGCAATGTAATTGATCTCTGAACCTACGTAGGCAAGAAGAAATTGTTCTCTTCTTCTTTTTTTACATACAAGTCGTGCTTTATTTTTGGTCAAATGAAGTGTTGTAGTTTATTGTAGAAGATAAAAAGTGATATTCCAGTGGTTTGAAAGGTTTTTCATTAAAATTATGTTTTCAAAGTTTGAAATTTCACTGACGTAACAGAAAAAGAGCACAAAATCTGTCGAAAACATGGGGAACCATAAAGAAGAGCATAATAATGTCTTTAAAGACGCGTCTTCGGAGAGTTCTGTAAAGGTGTCTCTTATTTTAATTCAGTCTTTGTTTTTTCGGAAAAGTTCAATTTAATAGATAAATCTTTCTGTATGTCTGTGCGGAATAAAATAGATGTAACTAAATTGATGAGAATTTATTGAATTCATCGTTAAGATACTTTTGTACTCGAGGGAATTGATGAGAATTGAAAAATAAGGTGTTAGTATATAATAAGAATTAAAGAGAATTGAATTTAAAAATTATTAAATATTTTTTATTTTATTTTTAATTTAACTCTTTGTTAACTATTATATACTTTTCATAAAAAATAAAAATATATAATTTCCACATTTAATCATCAAATGAACAACATAAACACCATATTAATGAAGTTAAGTATGTAATACAATATTAGAAATATAAGTATGCTAAAAATTGAAGTACAAAATAATAACAATTGTTCCACATTTCTAATACAAAAATACATTCAAAAGAAAAATACATCAATTGTCAAGCAAAAAAATGAAACATCTCACATAACTGGACAACGGTGGCTGCTACGTTGGGCCTTCCACTTGTAGTGATTGCACCACGTGGAGAAAGGACAGAGAGACTTAGATCCTAGACGATGACGGCAAAAGAAGGGTAGTTGTGTCGTGCAGTTTTGCAAAGGGAAGGGAAGGTCGCACAGAGGAACGATGATCGCATGGAGGAAAAGAGGAAGGGGAAGGGCAGTCATGCAAAAGAGAAGGGGAAGGAGAAAGGTGGGTCACGTAAAGGAGAAGGGAAAGGAGAAGGGCGGTTACGTGTGTTGAGAACTCACCAACTATAAGTTTTGATGATGTCAAACAACTTAACATATAGTAAATGAAGACATGAAAAAATCGAGTTCAAGATACAAAATCATAAAAAAGGAATAAAGAAATTATATAAAGAAAGTCAAAGAACTTTGAAGAATTAAAAATGAAAATGTTAAAGCCAATGAAGAAAAGCCACAAGCACATACACTCATTTAAAAAGATTTTGTTACTCATTTAAATTCTAAGTCCACACACATAAAAATCAATACATGGAAAATCAAAATAACGATTGGAAAATCATTATAACGATTCATTATTCATTTGTTAGATCACATGAATCTACATCCAAGAAATTTAGTATAATGATTTGAAAAATCGTTATAATGAATTTTGATTGAATTCCAAAATTTAGGAAATATTTTGAAAATAAGTTTGTCAAAGAAAATCTTGTAAATTAAGGAATTTAGGAAATTCGGTATAATGATTTTTAAAATCGTTATAACAAATTTTGAATATGTTCCAAAACTTAGGAAATATTTTAAAAATAAGTCTATTAGAGAAAATCCCATAAATTAGGGAATTTTAGAAAAATCGGTATAATGATTTTCAGAATCGTTATAACGAATTTTGAAATTCAAATAATACTTATGAAATTTTTTGAAAAGATATTTACTTAGAAATTCAATAAGGAAAATCCGTAATTTTAGATAATCAAACAAAATCGGTATAATAATTCTCAAATCATTATAACGAATTTTGAATCTGCAACAAATTAGGAAAAGTTTTGGAAAGATTTAATCATTAAAATCAAATTTGAAAAATTCAAAATTTGACACGTAGGAAAATCGTTATAACAATTTGGAAAACGTTATAACGAATTTGGCGGAACAATCATTCGGTACAACAATCCAGTTGAAATTATAAGGAAAGATGGAAAATCGTTATAACGATTTTAAACTGATTTTAAGTTAAGTTTGCATATATAAATAGGAGTCAAATTCATCACTTTTACACATCATTCACTCACAAATTTTCACTCTTCTTCTCACGGCTCTGGTGCTCACGTCTCGAACTCGGTTCGAGGAATTTTCGTGTTTCAGTGGGAAGAGATCTTGAAGGTGCAAAAGCTTAAAGTTTAATTTCTGCGCTCCTTCGAGGTGAACACATTCTGATTGCTCTGAAAGGGATTGACTTCGTATTTTTCTTGTTGGTTTAGACGTGTGTTCCATCAAAACACACCTGATTACTCCTTTTGAAGTGGTGGGTTGAAAAGTTAACATTAAACTCTTGTCGATTGAAGAATTCAACTTTAAACTCGTCTCGAAGAGTTCGACTTATATGGTGGGGGAAGTCAAAAAAAAGGCGTCTTTGATACAGTAAATTTTTACAGTAATTTATTGAATATAAAAAAATTCATACAATAAAATATTAATATCAATATAATTTTTAATAACACTTTGTAAAAAAATCTATAATAAAAAACTTGACTGATCTTTTACAGTAATTATAACTAAAAAAATTATTTCACAAATCTTTTTTACCAAACACGGCTTTAGTTAAAGTGAAACTTAATTTCTAGTTACCGCGAGAACTGTAACTAAACAGAGCCAGATGGTGAGCATGAAACTGAAACTTAGTTTGCAATGGTGGGGGAAGTCAAAAAAGGCGTCTTGTACCAGCGGTGAGCATTAAAAGAGGATAATAAATTCAAAGTAGGCCGACGGGTACGTGGTGCTGTTTCTGATTCCAAATATACGCAGCAAAAACCCTAATTTCGTTGATGACATCGTGACAGTAATAATTGTACTCCAATGCAAACTTTGGGCTTTGATCCTGTAATGACCAACCAACCATTCCAATCCCAATCCTCCTTTGGATATACACAGAATCATAAACCCGCTTCCTTAAATGCCTCGCAACATAATTACGCAGTTCATTAATTGTTGTCCATCACGATGAGGTTTGACGAAGAACATAAAATTACATAATCAATTCACCCAAACCTAAGTACCAAGTTTTTTCGGCATTTGTATAGGCATAGCTTTGAATTTGTTTTTTATACGCGCAAGAACAATAATGGGTCCTTTAAATGCACACACCTGTAAACCAGCTAACACAATAGTGTTCTTTTTTCCAGTCCTACCATTCTACCATCAGTTAATGTGTTGCAGAGCACTCTTCTCTCCTCCCCGCCCCGCCACTTCTCTTCTTCTTCTTCTTCTGTGTGTGTATATAAGCGACAGTGGTGAGTGGTTCTACTGTGGTCGCTTCTCATCTTTCCACCCTCTCGATCTCCTCCGTCTCCTTCTCTGGAAGATAAGATGGGTTTCCTTCTCTGCTGCTGGCTGCTACTAGTCTTGTCCCCCAACAATCTGGTCCCTCCGGTCATGTGTTGCCGTAAGCTTTCCACCATATTCGATCGCTTGCTTTTCATTGATGCGAACCAACCAATCTTATTCGCTACATCAAGCAGCATTACTTACAGGCTTGATAAATTTTGGGTCGGTGTGTTGAAGTTGACATGCGCTGGTGTGGTGTAGGTAACCCAAGAGACAATTGCCAAGCACCGTCTCATAGTGGGAGTGGGAGCTACGGGCACCCGCCGCCGTCCCATGGTGGTGGAGGCCAGGCAAAATCACCGTCTCAAGGCGGTGGCGGTGGCGGAGGAGCCCACCGCACTGCTCCGTCTCACGGTGACAGTGGCGGTGGCCTTGCAATACCGCCATCCCACGGAAAAACGCCCTCGCATGCTGCCGGCGGCGTGACCGCACCAGTGCCTGCCCATGGCGGGCGCCATGGGACACCAGGATCTCACGTTGGCGGTCGCAGCGACGCCGTCCCCCCTCCCGGCGGCAAGGGCTGTGGTACGCCACGCTCACACCACGGCGGTGCCGTGGCTGCACCACCTTCACATAGAAGCTCCGGAAGCACCGCACCTTCACATGGTGGTGGAGTGTACGGCAGACCACCACCACCTTCACATAGAAGCTCCGGAAGCACCGCACCTTCACATGGAAGCTCCGGAAGCACCGCACCTTCACATGGAAGCTCCGGAAGCACCCCACCTTCACATGGAAGCTCCGGAAGCACCCCACCTTCACATGGAAGCTCCGGAAGCACCGCACCTTCACATGGTGGTGGAGGGTACGGCAGACCACCACCACCTTCACATAGAAGCTCCGGAAGCACCGCACCTTCACATGGAAGAGGCGGAAGCACAGCACCCAAAATCCCAGTGACTCCTGTGACGCCGGTGACACCGACGCCGACCATCCCAGTGACCCCTGTGACGCCGGTGACACCGACGACGCCGATCGACCCAGTGACTCCGACCACACCGATTCTCCCAGATCCGAGGACACAACCCCGCACCTGCTAGTAATCACCATCACAGGCTTCTTCCTTTTCTTGAATCCACCACATACATATACATTCACCTGTCAATCTGACATGTTGCTTTGTGCACAGCTTCTGGAGCATACATCCCTCCATGGTATGGGGACTCCTGGGCTACTGGGGCACGATCGGTCGTCTGCTCGGGGCACCCCTGACCGCCATAGTCGGCAACCCCACGTTTCCACAGGCGTTGAAAAGCACCCGAGCGGACGGATACGGGGAGCTCCTCCGCGAGGGCACGGCCTCGCTTCTCAACTCCATGGCCGGCGGCACGTTCACCTTCACAACCCAACAGGTGAGGGACATGTTCGTGGCAGCCGCGCTCTCGTCAGAGGACGCGGCCGCCGACCAAGCCAAGCGTTTCAGGCTGGCCAACGAAGGACGTGTCAAGTAGCTCTGGAACAAGAGGCCGTACCATGCCATGCCGTGAAACTCACAGCTCTGCTCTTCAACAGTCCTCCAGTACATGCTTGTGTACTTTCTTCTTGTTTCTAATGTGGTGGGCTTTGGGGTTTGATTGCTATGCCTTTGAAAAACTCGTTCCTTTTTTTCAAACATCATGGTCTTTTAGTTTTAATTTTACGTAAATTTTTATTATCGTCGTTACTTTAATTATCACGTAACTTTAATTTTATTAATTTTATTAATTTTAATTTTAAATTTTTTTAACTCCTATAAAAGTTTTTTTCAAATAAGACTTACGCTTAAGGTATGAAACTGAAATAAAAATTTGACATTCTATCAAAGGTAAAAATATTTCTTAACATACCAATAAAGAAAAGCTCACAGATCCACCAACGGTGGGAGGGATTGTGTTTTTATCATCACTCCACGGAGCACAGTGAAAATGGTATCGCCAGCATTTTCCATCCAGATACCATTTTCACTGTGCATGTATCATAACTCCTCGCGATACCACAAACAACATACACAGGCCTGGGACCCCCAATCTTGCAGAAGGTGGAATTGGAATCAGAAGTCAGCCATTTGAAATCTAGAGAACATGGCACAATAATTTCTTTCCTGTTCTGCCTCAGACAATCTAATAATGTGGACTGACTGACAAAAGCAACAGTAGAGTGGAACCTATTTACCAAAGTAGAAAATGATGAAATGTTGATGGTATCAGTGCCATGCATTCGGATGGTTATTTGGTGGCTCTAACTAATGAATCTTGTTAATGTGAACATTGTGGGATCAATGCAGACTAAACTTGTATATAGGTCTATTAGATTTGTTAGGAGCCACTGCATGGTATCTGTACCAATAAGAAATGGAACACATTCAGATTTCAGGGGAAATGCATAGATGATAACATGGAACTAATTAACCGGACTCATAGAAAATGTCAATGGAAAAAATATATATTCTCCAATGGTTCTTATTTGACTGGGCTAGAGAGATTTCAAACAACATTAACAGGGTGACATTCGGCAGAGGTTTTTTAAAGGCTCTGGTTTTTCATGAATTATTTGATGACATTTTCAAGAGGATATGTTCTGTTTGGTTGCTGCCAAAAGTTGAATTTGGGATGTGAAGAAAATTAAGCAAACCATTAGATTCTATAATCTTTTCAACATAATGTAAAGAGATGTATAATTTTATAAAATTAATAGAAATCACAAATAAAAATAATATAAAATTATTTTTTAATAAATAAAAATATGTGCAACACCCCCCTCCAACTTTTTTAAACCAGAAGATACATTTTTAGTTCAAAAAATGTCATGTAAAAGGCCGGCAATTTGGAAAACATCAGGCCTTTTCCTAACAGTTTTTTTGGAAATTATTACTTTGAGATAATTCTATCATATTAGTAGACTTTTAAACTTAAAGTCATAAATTTTAGTAAAAAATCATTCAATCACTAGAATACCATTCATCTACGGGCTACTACTACAGGTCTTTTTTTCTGTGTAAAAAATAGTGGTCGTCTCCCTGGAGCCCTCTTTCACCCCGATCCAACGGTCTCAATTTTTTTCGTCCCACGTTTTTCCTTGGTTTTCTGAGAAGAATAGAACAGAAAATGTTACCCATCAAGTTTTCTGCAAGAGTATTTTTTCTGTTCCCTCTTTTTTTCACGTAGCCTTTTCCTAGCATTTTAGTTGAACTTTTCTTCAAATCCACGTCAGGTATTTTTTGATATTGATAATATGTTTTCTGTGTTTTAACTCGAGATTTTTCTTCCTTAAAGGTCAGGTCAATTTTATTATTCACATCGAGTTACAGTAATTATAAATCAGTGGCTGCAAGAAGAGAAAATGCAAAATCAATGTGTAAATAGAGGTTTCCCATGGGAGAGCTTGACACAACTAAATATCAGGATTGCAACATTCGAACCTCAATTGTCTACATAAACAAAAATTTGCAGTTTATTTATCGAAAGACAAGTATTAAAATGATGTTTTAAAAGATATGGATATGCCACTTCTCAGGCATATTTTATTTTCAATAAGCATTTCCTCCCTTTATCAGTTATATGTATAAGATTAAACAACTTTTGTAATTACCATTATCAACACAATAATTGGAGATGATTTTGAATTTTGCACTTCGATCTCACACCAACTCATAGGTTGTGGATCTTACAAAATATCAACCGAAACGACTCGTCAAAATATTAGATTTTCAACAAGTGGTTGCTCCCATCTATATAATTCCATCAATAGAATTATCATTGGAAATACTCAAGAACAAATGTGGAGGAAGGACCTGCCCTATCTGAAAATTGACAGTTTAAACATCATGGTTATTGATAATTTGATGCGTTCATGCAAGTTCAAAGGCAGAGTATTAATCAGCATATGATAAAATACATAACTACAGAAAATTGAAATACACGTACAACTAAGTCATTTGATGTGATCTCGTTGGTACCATTCAAGTATATTTTCCATTTCTAAACTAGTCATCTCATGGTATGCAAATGCAAGGTTCAACTCTTGTTGAATGTGCCCAGCTAAGTCATAACTCTCAAATGACTTGACATCTTTGAGGACCTTCTTCCAAGGAGTTGCACGCCCATCATTTTTCATGTATCCTCTTCCATCAATGAACCCATTTTTACGGAATAGCTCAAACAACTTGACAGAAAGCCTCCGGTTTATGCCAGGAATCCTATCAGATAAAAGGTTGGGGGACAAGGGGAACTCCATACATCTCATCTCCTTAACTGGAATACCCTTTTTCTTGAGAGATTCCATGTTCTTCTTTATTTTTTCTGCACGGAAGGTATCCTTGGGCATATGAACAAAGAGAGTACGGGGGTAATATGTTGGTATAGGCATTGACTGAAACACTCCTTCAGCAATCATGAGTGTGATGCTACTGAGTCTCATGTCAACAGCAAGAGCTGAAACAAAGTAACCACCCGAAGAAGCTCCTAAAGCCACAATGGGAAGCTTTCCAAGTTTATGTTCATTGATCCACCAACTGATGATTCCCTTCACGCTCCCAATCTCCTTTCCAAACGACCAACATCTCCCTAAACTTGATATGGTAAGAACAGCATATTTTTGATGAAGTGCGTGAAGGGTGATAAGCCTCTCCTCCGGCAAACCAACGCAATTCAGGCACCCGGGTGACCTGTCCCAGAAGTTGTGTGCACGACCATTACATCCATGGGCTATGAAGAGGACTGCCTTAGGAGAACCAGGTATCTGCCAAATCACCTCGGTCTGATTCATATGCATGGTGGTAGGGTGGAAATCCACAGAGGACTGGAAGCTGTTCCATTTCAGATCCTGAACGGATGATGGGAGAATCGGGTTCTCGCCGTTCTTAAAGGACGGTAGAAGACAGAGGGTTACGATCAAAACTAAAGAGATCACAACTGTTGTTCTACATCTCCCCCTCCCATTTGGTTTCATGGCGCTCTGCGATTGTCTCCGCATTAGCGTGAACGTCTGTACTATCTACATATATTAGTGTATTACTCGCTATGAAATTTATAGGTAGAAAATTCATGAACAAGGAATCGACACATAATCACCAAATAAACTGGAAGGGGAGAATTCGAAAGGAATCACTGCAAAACCCTTAAATTCAAGAAATTACCATGGGAAGGAAAGCCTCTTCTGACTGCAACAGCACCATACCAAATATGAAATTGAAGGTCATGCACATAGAAAACAGCAAAAAAGGGGGAAACGACGACAACATACCGATACAGCATTGATCGAAGGACGATCTTGCAAGTGATCCGGCCTGCGGCCTGCGGCCACCTCCCCTCTTCCGCTCTACCGATTGCGACCAAACTCCTCTACATGCACTTCCTCCCGATGCGAATCAAAAAGGCAAGGTCTTTGCGGCGGAGAGAGACATCCGCAACTCGGAGGTCAACGGCCGTGGCCACTGGTTTTCCACCGTCGCAGCTGGCGAGAAGCCCGACGAAGTGGGAGGTTGCATTTGCAGTCCATTTGGAAACTCGCATATTATAATTATTTGGATCTAGATTATTAACTATATTTAAAAAAAATTAGAAAAAAGTATTATCCATTCAATTACATAGATTTTTTAAAATTATTTGAATCTGATGATTCTGATGATATAAATTATATTTGCTGCGTTTGTTTGTAATATTTGAAATTGAAGTTGAGGTTATAATCATATTGTAACAGTTGTACATCACAGTTATTTAGAATTGTAATTATGTTTATTAAGGTAACTACAGACGTAATATATGTTACTTTAATATTTATTATAACGATATCTTGAGATTCGTTTGTAAAAATAGGTAACGATTTATATTTATAAAAAAAATATAATTTATAATAAAATAATTATGATATTATTTTTTAAATATGTGATGTTATTTTGTCTTTAAAATCTATACAGAGAATAATACAATCAAATCATTAAATTTTTAAATGATTGTTTTTTAATAAAATGTATTGTAAAAAGTTAAAATGTATACATAATACTAATTGCTGTAATAAATGAACCACGAACCGCATAAACAAACGAAATAGTAATATATATTTTTAAAATAAAAAATATTATCATTAGACTAGAATAATAAATAAAATAAGTAAAATGATAATATATAATATTTATTATAATATGATGATGATAAATTTTTTTAAAAAGGTGTGATAAATAATAAATAAAATATGTAATAAAATAATAAATAATATTTATTATATTAATGTGATAATGATATTTTTTAATTTTTTTAAAAATTATCAATAAATAATAAATAATATAAAAATTATTTGATAATATAATAAAAATGTCCAAGAAACAGAACCGTTGTTATGAATGGACTGATTGCATTGAGGTCCGGACAAAGACTCCAAATTGTGGAACTGCTCACCACATTCCAGCAATTCCACTTCAGATCCATGGGAATTGACATTTCTCCTGATCAAGAAGGCCGCATATGGTAGACAATTCAGCTCACCTGTCTCGCTCTCTCTCCCCCCCCCCCTCTCTCTCTCTCTCGCCCCAGCTTGCAGCAAATCTTCCGAGCTTCGGCCTCTAGCCCGTAAGATCTTGCTTCTTCTCTTAGATTTCTTCTGTCGCTAGGAAAAAACCCATCTTTTAATTTGTTGGTTCTCGGTTGGATTAGTTTGTCTTGGTCGAAGTTGCTCTGCTGATGTTAAAACTTCTTTTTTGCCCTTTGTTGAGCTGGGTGTGCTTATCTGGGTCGGCATGGACATGTGGGAGATGGGTTCCATGCCCGCTGAATGCCTGAATCATGCATGCTACATCTCATGGTTCGATGGGTACCACGATGGTGCCTGTAGTCAGCAGTTTCAGATCTTCCATTGAAGATTCAGGAACCAGTTGACTTAATTAATTCATTTGCCAACTTTGAATCTACCAAATGATGTCTTGATCGATTAATAGTTTCCATGTTGGTCAATCCGCTAGATTAATTGTCTCTTGTATAGCTGGGTTCTGATTGCACGATGAAGAACAATTATGTACATATATGTAGACCATTTTTTTTTTTTTTCTTTGAACTAAATTGAATGCTTGAGAAAAGAGGGAGAAGTGAACTCCGATGTCTATTAATTAGATTTCTTTGGTTTCTGCAGGAATTAATATATGATTAATTTGAAGAGGATCAAATGGCAGTAGTGTACACACCAAAGAACATCTTGGTTACAGGGGCAGCTGGATTTATTGCTTCTCATGTGGCCAGCCGCCTGATCCGGAACCACCCAGAGTACAAGATTGTGGTTCTGGACAAGCTCGATTACTGCTCCAATCTGAAGAATCTTCAGGGGGCGCAATCATGCCCCAACTTCAAGTTTGTGAAGGGCGACATTGGGAGTGCGGACCTTGTCAATTACCTTTTGGAAGCGGAATGCATCGACACGGTCATGCACTTCGCCGCCCAGACCCATGTCGACAATTCCTTCGGCAACTCCTTCGAGTTCACCAACAACAACATATACGGAACGCATGTGCTGCTGGAGGCGTGCAAGATCAACGGTCGGATCAAGCGATTCATCCATGTGAGCACAGATGAGGTTTACGGTGAGTCGGAGGAAGACACGGTGGTCGGAAATCACGAGGCGTCCCAGCTCCTCCCCACAAACCCCTACTCTGCCACCAAGGCCGGAGCTGAAATGCTTGTGATGGCGTATGGGAGGTCGTACGGCGTGCCGGTGATCACCACCAGGGGGAACAACGTGTATGGCCCAAACCAGTTTCCCGAGAAGCTCATTCCAAAGTTCATCCTCCTGGCCATGAGAGGACTGCCCCTCCCAATCCATGGAGATGGATCGAACGTAAGGAGCTATCTCTACTGTGAGGATGTGGCCGAGGCGTTCGAGGTTGTCCTCCACAAGGGCGAAATTGGGCATATCTACAACATTGGGACCACAAACGAAAGGAGGGTCATTGATGTGGCAAGGGACATCTGCAACCTCTTCTCCTTGGATCCTGTTTCCATGATCAAGCAGGTCGAGAACAGGCCCTTCAACGATCAGAGGTACTTCCTGGATGTCCAGAAACTGAGGAAGCTGGGATGGACAGAGCGCACCACATGGGAAGAGGGGCTGAAGAAGACGACGCAGTGGTATGTGAGCAATCCCGGTTGGTGGGGTGATGTCTCAGGCGCTTTGCTACCTCACCCCAGAACCCTGAGAATGCCAGGGGTGGAGAGGCGGCAGCAGCAGCTCGATAGCTCTAATGCTGTAAATGGCGTGGTTACCACCACTCCCTCCGCTAGCTAATCAGCAGCGAAGGATGGTGTGGTTGGTACCTTCAAAAGCTAGAAATATCATGCATCTGATGATCATATATATATATATATATATGTATATATCTTTGTATTTGTTGTTAATTAATGCCATATATATATGGCCTTGGACCACTTGGGTTGTGATCGACTATTAATTAATTCCATCAATAAACAAAACCTAGCTATATATATTCCATCATTAATTAATTATGTTTGCTAATAATTAATTAACTAGCTCATAATTAATTAAATGCATGCATGGCAATATCTATTATTTCTTTAGTTAAGATATTCATTTGATAAATTTGGGCCCGGCCCTAGCTTTGAAGAATGATATGAGGTGGTGTGGTTGCAAATGCAATGGATTGATCGATCGATATGAAGAATGACATTAGATTCAAATATCGATCATCGATCGATTTCATGCTGTCTAGCTAGCTAGGGTTTATGACATATGCATGCAGCCACAGAATCAATTCTGAATCGATCATACCGACATAGATGGGCTGATCTTTTCTCATTTTATAAGATCGATCGATCAAAACTACCTGCTGTTGATTGATGATTGATTACTAGCTAATTAATACCTATCTCTCGATCTGCACAAAACATTGATCGAAGAAATCGAGAAAAGGGTGAGCCAACCGGTCGAGATGTTGGACTATATGATCGATGAGCCTCGCTCCATCACCCCAGCTGGAGGGCGGTCGACTGCTGCTGCATGTACTGGTGACTGGGCTCCTCCATCAGATTCACCTGAAGAAAGTCCCTGGCGTCGTACGCCGGCGCCATGCTCTCGCATTCTGCCGCCTCTAGTGCGACCGGAGGCAACATGTTCATCTGCTGCCGCAATCGTTGCTCGTTATCTATTATCTACACATACATAATCCACCAGTTTAGTTTAGTCTACATATATATACATATATATATGTAAATATATCATAATTACCTGAGATCTTAGGTACATGTTGGCGTTCTTCAGTTCGAATTCCTGATCAAAAAGAGATGCAGTAGTCATACATAGAGCTAGATCGGTGACAACAAGATGTAGATTTGAAGGCCAGGAAAATGTTTAGACCCAGCTGTGCTCACCCACCCTTTTCCGCATGCACTCGATTTCAGCATGAAGCACTTCAGCCTGCATGTAAGTTTCCATGAAAATGTGAACATATACCGATCGACTGATCGAAGAAGGAAATCTACACAGTACGTTACGTACCCTTCTGGTTCTAATTTTTTGGATGGCTTTCTCCAGCCTCTGCTCCTTCTCCTTCAGCTCCTTGTCTCTCATGGCTCCTGATGGTTTTCCAAGATATTCTCTGGGTACGTGTATATATAAGCAAATTAAATTAGGAACAAATGTTAGGGTTTAATTTTCATTAATCATCGATACATGTACATGCATGATGAACAAGAACAAATGTAATGATAATGATAATGAAGGTGGGTTGATGTGAGCACATGCACCTCATTTCATTCTGTATGAGGCCGATACTGTGTTTCAGTCTTGATGCCTGTTTTTGGTAGTCCTGGGTTTCCAGGAATCCTCAGGTCAGAAGAGAAGAAAACCCACAAGTCGAGATGAAGAAGCAGCTACTACCACTGATTAATTATTAGCTAGCAAGCATAATTAATTAATTATTGATCGATGGTGCGATTTTATGGATAATTTCGATCGAATTAGTTATTCATTCATCCGTGATCGATCTGTTCTCATTAAGCAGAAGAAGAAGAAGATCGAAGAACATGATAATATTATAATGACCAGAGATTGAAAATGGTAACCTCAACAGTGGGCTCGGTGTTTGCACTACCACAATTATTCTGGCAGGCCTTCTTGTACCTCTCAATGGTGGCCTTGACACTGCATGCATCGTAGTCTTCACCAAGTTAGAACATATATATATATAAAACTTCCTAATCCAACAAATTGAAAAGATCGATCGAACACATATTGGAATCTGAATTGGGATCGACTGAGGTAATTAAATTGATCAAGGTAATAAGGCATATATAAATAATGAAAGAAGATCATGTTTGGTAGAATCCAATCCTCTCCAATTAGCTAGATTAGAATATCTGAGTTTCTATATGACCACTAGCTTTGAAAAAGAAACATGTTTGAATTTCCGTAGAGGGATTTTCTTAATGATTCGTCACTGCTAGCTTGTTCTGTGTTGTTCACCAAAAATTAAAAATAATATTTGCACACAAATCTTTTAATATATATATATATATAATGGAAGAATATTTTCTTTTCAATTTAAATGTATGATCCCCAATCGAGAACAAATTAAAGTTGATACGTTACCAACACCAGTTCCCTACGCACATTCGCCATCATCAACCTTAGTTTTCACGAAAATCATTAAAATATTCACTGGTAAAATTATCAATAATATTTTTCCAAAAAAACCTTATTTTCGCAGGGTCTGTTCCCTTCTGCCACGCTGGCTCGTGATCCGATCACATGATTGGCCAGCACTGAGCGTATGCTCACTTTGGCGGCCCCCGTTATATATTCTATCTTATTAAAATTTATTGATGATAAATAATATAAAGATACTAATTTTAGTCATTTTTTATATAAGACTATTTTTTATTAACCAATTCAATGACCCCATTGTTTGCAGTGCTGCAAAACCAAGCACAGATTTCGCATTGGTGCCTACCATCCTCTTCTCCTCCATCCCTCTCTTTCTGCGGCTTCTCGTTTTTGCAGGGATCATGATCTCATTAGGGTTCACTTTTCTCTTGATCCCTAGGGTTTTCGTGACAATATTGATCGAGCTCAACAGAGGGAAATGGTTGGTTTAGCAGGAAAGAATAAACCCTAAGTCTTAAGACCCTCCCTTAATTAGTTAATCTCTGTTCATTCATTCTCTGGTACGTCTCCCTCTCATTGTCATTGGCGCCACATACGTACGTATGCGTGTGACCTCCTTCGATTGGATGAGGTTTGGGGGATTAGACGTGAACAGGGGACATGTGTCAAGGCTTGACCAGTGAGTGAGTACTGGGTGTCTCGTGCTTTGGACTGATGGGTGGTTGCCGACTGACACCTCCGTATCAGCAGTCTTTCTTCTGCTGTCCTGGTGGGTGACGTGAACAAGCAAAGAGAGAGAGAGAGCTAGGGCAAGGAGACGATGGAAATCAAGGGGGAGGTGAAGTGTGGAAGGAGATAGAAGAGATCGAGAAATGGTAGTAAAGAGGAAATCGAAGGGATTTGAGAGCTAGATCTCGTTTTATAAAAAATCTTCCTACATATCAAAATATGGCATGGTTACCATTACTACCAATCTGCTAATGTTTCAACAGATCTAGCCATCTTCCATACCAGGCAAGATATGGTCGAGACCAGGCAAAAAAAAGAGAGAGGGGGGAAAGAGCTAGCCAAGTATGTTAACACACTAAAATAGAAGAAAAGCAAACAGGTAAGAAGAAAGGAGTAGAAGAACATGCCCTGAAATCTACCACACAAGCTAGGATGAGTACCACTGCTTCCATATATATCGGAAGAGGTCGGATCTACCACTGTTTCCAATTTGGTTAATTCGATCTACCAGAAGAGGTCGGATCATAACATCACTTACTCGTAAAAACCTACCACTGCTTCCATATATATCTTTTCCAATTTGGTTGATTCGATCTACCAGAAGAGGTCGGATCATAACATCACTTACTCGTAAAAACCAAGCCAGATCCAAACATTTCCCAAGTACTAGCTCAAAAAGATCCAAACATTTCCCAAGAAAAGATCACGGCGCAAATACCCATTAATGGACCAAACCGAGATCCGAAAAATCATATGTAGAAATTTAAGGGCGATGTGTTCGATCGATCTCTTAATTGGCATTTATATATATAAATGTGTGTGTGTGTGTGTGTGTGTGTGTGTGTGTGTGTGTGTGTGTGTGTGTGTGTGTGTGTGAAGATAAAAAACAATCGATCTCAAAGGGGGAAATTAAAGGGAAAAGTTTGATTAATTAGAAGGATTTTGATCATATATATATATACGCGCGTGTATGTATGATGTATCGATGGATGGATCTCACCTGTTGCTGGCGTACTCGTAGAGGCGGCCGCTGGTGGAGAAGACGATGAAGGCGACCTCGGCGTCGCAAAGCACAGACAACTCATATGCCTTCTTAAGCAGTCCGTTTCTCCTCTTGCAGAAGGTGACCTGCCTGTTGGTGGTGTTCTCTATCCTCTTTATCTCAATCTTTCCCCTTCCCATGTTGTCGTGTCCTCGATCTCCTTTTCTACAAGCTTCAAGCTAGAGATCTGAAACAAGACAACGGCAAAGGCAAAACAAATGAAGAAACGTGGAATTTGGGATATATATCATGATGGGTTAATTCATTTATATATGGCCGGAGCTGAAAGAGGTGTGGACCAGAATTATGGTCCTAGGAAAGAACTCACGACCCAAGAGGAAATTGAACAAAAGGAAAGAGTGATGCAAATAGATCTGGCAGGCCACTAGCTGTGTAGGCCTGAGATTTTGGGAAGGAAGCAGGGAGAAGGGGAGAAAGGGTTCATGGATGGTCTTATCTAGCTTACTTGGATCGAGACTGTACTTTCTCTACTGATCGAGAGAGGGTGGCGAAAAAGGATCTGGTGTGTTTGCTATATATGAGAGATGGGTTTATGAAGCTGTTGTGTATGAACCATATACCCACTAAGTAATGCACACCAATATAAATAATTTACTTCCCTCTCTTCCCTTCCATCTCTAGCTAGCTTTCCAAACCACTGCCTTTTTCCGCGGTGTATAGCATTGCCACCTGAGTGGAGAGGAATGCTAGCTAGCAAGCTGGTAGTCATGGTAGGATCGATCGATGGAGTATACCTTTTTTGCTATGGGTGGTGGTGGAGCTAGGTGAAAGCAAAGGGCTTTTTGCGGGAGAGGAGCTACTCCATGCCAGTGAGGCTGATGAACTCATGAACTCAAACTGGCTAATAAAGTACTGTGGAAGGTGTGGTGTGGTATGTATGTATATATATGAGTGTGTGTGTGTCGATCTTCATTTTTTTGTTTTGTTAATTTGGTGGCGTTTCTTGACTTGCACAAGAGAAGCTCATCTCTCTTGACGTCTGATGTTGCTAGATGGAGAATCATTTGCACGGGATTAGACAATCACTGCAACCATAGTTTGCAAGGGTTAGATTGATGCAAACAGCTAGCTAGCAAACAACATATATATACACATACATACTTACATATATGCATGTGTGGGTTTTTTTTTTTTCTTTTAATGCAGGGAATCCAATTGTGGGGGGATTTGAGAAGGTATAGGTTGATGATCACACAAAATTTTAGTTTGGAGTATGTTGGAGATCATGCTTAATTAATTTGAGAAACCATATATATATGTCACTTTTGCTAGAAGAAGTGGGAAATGTGATCTCATTAATTAATTCAATCAACTCCTGATTAGGTATAAAGCCGACCATTAAACCCTAGATTGCACAGATTAATTTAGTCATATGCAGAACCAATTCAAATAAGACGGGAGAAGCCCTGTGTAGTATTTTTTGCTTCAAATATTGATGAATTAATAGTACAATTATTGTCATTTTCCCTAATTATAAACTGAACTATATTTTTTTTTTTAGTTAATTAATTAGTTGAGAGAGGAATACAATGTTCTTAATGAGATCACAACATCGATCATGAGTTTATACCATACTCCAGTAATAAATTTGTTTAGGTCTTGTCCTTTTCTGAAATCCTAGTTACAAGTTATTCAATTTTGGTGAAAAGTGGAATGAAAATATATTTCCCTTTAGGTTCATTAAGATTATATTTTACCCTCTTGTGCACACAAGACATTTTTCTGGTTTGAGAACAGGTAAATTGTATTTGAAATTTAAATAATGTGAAGCCTTTATGACACATATAGTACCTTTCTTTCATTTCATTTTCAAGGTCCCATCTAATTTTAGTTGGCAATAAGTCAATTCATAAAAATCAGGGATAACTATTAAGTTTTTTCATGCAGGTGATGTTTTTAATTAATTACTCTGGACTAATTAAAGGTAAGACTTCTTTTCTTACAAGCTTCATAATAGAAGAGAAGATCGACAAATTAACTACTAGTATTTGCTTATTACGTACCCACTAGGCTAATTGCAAAGATGAAAAGAAAAATGTAATAAGAAGACACTTAATATTTTTCCTATATAATAAATCACAGAGCCATATATGTATAACACTATATATATATAGCTAGAATTAATCATTTTCCTATATATCCAAGCAGTCTGAACACCCAACAAATTAAATAGATCAATCTAGCTAGCTGTTACATGAAGTCGAATTGATCAAGCGATTACCATAGATTCAATTTTGGAATAAGATGATTGAGGAATCCGATGGTATATATAGATAGATACATGCGGAGGAAAATCAAATCTAAGCAAGATCTTTTTCTTACCCTATTGTATTCTCAATTGAGAGTACGTACTCAGAAACCCTAAATATATGAACCGATGCCTGACAAGAATAAAGGCTGGTGGATTTCCATTGGAAGGCAGCTTCCTTTTCCTTGTCCACTGGTAAAGACACGGCTCTCTCAGACGCCCAAAGCCAGCCACCTTCTCCGTTTCAAGAAAGCTTCCAATATATGCTCCTGCAAGCTTGACAGGATCCGTCCATCACCACCAGCTTTCACCTCCCGAGCTCATGAATGCATGGAGGTCACACTCACATGCTCTCTCTCTCTCTAGCTCTCTCTCTCTGTTTGTCTGATTCATATGGTAATTGTCTGAAAATGTTCTCAGATACATACCAGTCCAAACAAATGTCACAAACAATATATATATATATATATATATATATATATATTAAAAGGGGGAAAATGGGGCTGACATGGAGGCGCCTCCAGCCTCATAAACCTCTAATTAAAAATATATAAAAAACATATATGTTAATAAAATGCATATATATATGTAAAATTTTAATTGGGTGGGTATCTGAATATTTCTGAAGTGAAAAAATGGAAATAGAAATACTCATGAAATTGAAATACTTTTGGATATTTAAAAAATATATATCCAATGGAACACTATGATAGTTTGAATATATAAAGTATCCGAGAATAATATAAAATCAAAATAATTTTGGATATAAAGAAATATAAATATCCAAATTGAAATCATTTATTTTGGATATGAATATATATAGATCGATGTCCAAAATAAAAATCAAAGTATAATTTGGGCATGAAATCTATAAATGTCCAAAAATAAAATAAAATCTATAAATTTCACAATAAATTAAAACTTTTATTAAATTAAAATGTATTTGCAGTTTATCTGTTTGTGTGCTCAAAAATGACGAAAAAAGAAATAATGAAAATTCAAAAATTAACGAAAAATGAAAATGACGAAATTTGTTAGAAAATTGCAAAATTTTGAGATGTTTGTGTACATATAGAAAATGACAAAAATTTGAAATTTGATTGTACATATAGAAAACGATAGATTAAATTGTGAAGTGTTTATCATCTTCCTATCTATCGTTTTGCTTCCCATATATCAATATATACATGCATTTCAGATAATAAAATGATTTCACATGTTCTTATTGAAAAAATAATTTCACATCAGAAATAATAAATGAAACTAAGATATTTATATCACTTATAAGTCTTTTTTCATTAATCAATTGATTTTAATGAAGTAAAATCTATATGATATCAAAATTAATTCACACACATTACATATAAGACGTTACGTAAAGTACTTCAATAAGGATTCACAAGTACAAAGACATGTCAGGGAAAATAGTCTCACATCGAGTAAAGTACAATGTTTATATCACTTGTGAGTTCTTTTACATTAATTAATTAGTTTAATTTTAGTAAGGTAAAGTCCACAATTCCTAACATAATTTTGTAAAACTAATATGGGCATATATGCAGTGAAGATGATTTCAGATCCTAACTATTTTGTAAATTAAGGTTGTGAATCGATCACTAATTAGCTTGTATAGGCGTTCAATTAATTATAACCTTCCTCACTCTTACACAGTTAATATATCCTTCTTCACCTCCGTGAATCACTTGTGTAAATGTTCGTCTCCTTTGCTTTTACAATTGCTTTCGTCTTATAATTACCTTACTTCATTCACAAAATAAGCAGCACGCACACGCACACATATATATAGAATGCAAAAGAATTTTTTAAAGAAAGTTCAGATGCCGATGCAGCATATATAAGAAGTAAGATGGAATATGAACTCAACTCAAAAAGAATAAAATAAAGGAATTTGATTAACTTAATTAGACCAAATATACATTGATCTTGGATCATTAAAAAATCGTGTCCGGCCAGCAAGGAATCTGTGCAACGTAACCCCCATGAAACACGAACAAATTTGAAGAAGGCCGGCCCAGCGTTGCCGCAAGATCTGAACCATTCGTTCATACGTTTGTACGTACTTATGCTGTCGGATGGATGATATCCTTTCAGGATGAATATATGTTCGGTCTATATATTCTAACGGGCCGTATGATCGCACTCATAACACATACGGATGACGATCAATCGATCGAGATGCAGACGCAAGCATGATCGTTTCTGTAAAAATACACTTCTAAAACTCCTTGGATAATTGAAAAAAAGGTTCTTTGCAATATTAGAACAAAGTTTATCAAGCCACATTCGATAAGAGACTATTCCAACAGGTTCAATTTCATTGCCCAAACCATAATCATCCATATGAGTTAGATCGATGAAGTATATATGGTTAGGGTTTGATCATAGGAGACTAGCAGCTGATACGCGTATTGTATAAAGTATGTATGGTTAGGGTTAATTAATTGATATCCAGCAGTTGGGTTCGATCTCTTTGGCAAATTAAGCATATATATATATATGCATGCATGCAGCCAGCTAGCTAGCTGTTGAGAACAAGGAGATGATATATATATATAGGAATATCCAATTCCAATTAACCCATCACATGCATGCACTTAATTGCATACGATTTTACACACATATATATACATACGTACGATCGATCCACACCTGAGCTTATACATATAACTAGTCCACAACTAGGCAATATATATATTTAATTAACTATCAGCAGCTAGCTAGCAAGCGCGCTGGCATATATATATATATATATGGGATTGTTGGCGGATCAGTGGAATCGCCTTCCGCCGGAGCCGGACTCCCTCTGGCAGTTGAAGTAGACGGCGGCGACGGGGTGGAGGTTGTTGAACTCGGCGAAGTCTCTGCTGTTGAACTGCTGCCTCCATCCGGGTCTGTCGACGGCCAGTCGACCTGGCTGACGGTACAGGACGAACACGATGCGGTGGATGCCCGCCGTCGGGTGTGGATTCTCGTAGCTCTCCACCACTTGCCCTGCAATTAACAAATACAATTGATTACTTGATTAACTAAACCAACACATTGAATAAAATTAATTATTGTCTTCCCGATGTTGTGGTTGCACTTTGACCGATTTGTTTTGTTTTTTTTTTTAATTTCACGATTTCATGGCGGATTTAAACCCTAGCAGACGGTAATTAAAAATTGGCGGCGGTGGCGGCGGCGGCAGGCAACTAAGCTAATGAATTAATTAAAGGCCGGAATCAATTCGTTGAAGGATTTGATTCGGCAAAGGCGGTCCATGCGCGACGTGGCAAAATGCCATCCGTCCCAAACGATTCGTCGATCACGTCATGCGCCACGAGGCCGACCACATCGATGCATGGATGGTATATATGGTTTCCTCTTTTTCTTTTCTTTTTTTTTAAAAAAAGAGGGAAACGATATTACTTTATTTGGCAGAAAATATAAGATTAATGTATTTAACTGTTGGGGCTAATTAGATTAATTTGGTAGAAAATATAAGTGTGAAGCATAAAATTAACTCACCAAAGCTTGCGTTAGTCGTTCCAGGTATGTTGGCCACCAACCTGCATGGAGCAGCCATGAAATTAATTAAGCAGCGGATGAGAGGGAGGAGGAGATCCAACGGCCGAGCAGTACGCGCGTACGTATATATATATAGATGTCTTAATTAGAGTAATTAAATACAAGCCTGTACTTGCATTTAATCAAACTATGTATGGAGAAGGAGACGGTATTAATTAATTAATTTGCAATTAACTAAACGGAAGAGTTACATAGATATATATATATATACACCAACCAGTGCAAGTACTCCCTGGAAGTAGGGTTGCTTGGACTTGGTGAGTCTGGATCCACCATCACCTGTGAAATTAATACATATTAATATTGATCATCCCATACGATAAGCTATTGAAGAATTAATTAACGATGATCACATACATATATGTATATATATGTGTGTGGCATTTAATTTGAAGAAAAATTGAAACAGCTAGCTAGCTAGCAGTGGATTGATTAATTGGTGGTTAATTAATTAATTATATGTATATATATATATATATAGTTAATACTATATAGCTAGCTTACAAGTGAGTAGAGTGTCCTCATGTCGTCTCCTCCAACCTCAACCCTGGGAGGGGAGGTGACGGCGCCGGTCCTGAGCTCGCAGCCGTTGCTGATCTCCTTTCCGTTGTACGTAACTCGGAAAGGAAGGGATCTGACGAAGGGGTCAAGCACGTCACCGACCACTCCCCCGACAACCAATGGGTCTCTGGTCATTGCGGCGCTGCTGCTACCCCTTGCCATATCAGTCAATTAAGCAACCCGCCGCCAGCCAACAGCTAGGTAGCTATGGCCTTCCTGATTACTAATCGATCACCACCAACTCGATCGATCTCTCTAGCTAGCTCCTTGCTGAAATATATGTATATATGTGGCTAGGTGGAGTGATGTACGTGGATTGAGGGGAAGAGCAGGAGACACACACACATATATAGAGAGATCGAGAGAGAGAGAAAGAGAGAGAGAGAAAGGGAGGGTGGTGTGGTTTAAGAGAGGTGTAAATATATAATTAGTAGGTCTTGGATCAATCAGCAGGCTGGTTGATCACCTGCATATCCTCTCAAAACGATTAATTAATTAATTAATTCCCAGAGAGACAAGTATATATGTATATATGTGTGTGTGTGTGTGTGTTCGATTAAAGTCCTAGCTGCACACATATCATGGATGCCTGCAGGCACGCATGCAGGCATGTTCATATAATCACATTATTATCGATTATCTGATGGATTAATCCATACTTATTCTCGGTCACACCGTGAGGCCGGACCCATATATGGATGCCTAGCTAACTAGCTCCATGTATCTGTGTCGCCTGTGGTGGAGAGACCTAGCTAGCCTGAGGGGGGGATTTGACCTTGGTCACGTCGCCATGGGAGAAAGCATATCCATCGTCATCCCAATGGGGAGGTGGAGAATTAAGAACCTTCTTAAGAACAAAGGTGAGCAGACAGCAAACAGTGAACAGTGGGGAAGAATAGAACCTTATCCAATGAATTGGGATGGACCAGTCAAGCTGAGAGCATCACTCCTCTTCCTTCTTTTAATTTGTTTAATTGGGCACCTCTTTTCGACATATCACTCATAATACTTCCTCTAGCTGCTATATATATATATGTCCTAACTAGCTTGTTGCAATAATTAATTACATTATAACTCACATTGAATGCAGCAAGTAATTATTAATTAAGTGATCTGATCAAAAACAGCGCGCACACACACATACCAATTTCAATTTAGAAACAAATATGTCTATTGAAGGCAGGGAAGAAAGAAGATAATTAGAATAATCAGAAAGATTAATTGAAAGTGCACTGGAGCGAACATGGAATTAAAATAGATCGATAATTAATTAAGAACAGAAGGTTAATTAGATATATAATTATCTACATTTTTTCTCTCCGTGTAGTGTTATTAAAAGAGCATGCAAAGACCTGTTTGAGTATGGGTTTGTGTGGTGTAGTTTCAAGAGCTCTAACTATATAAGTCATTACACATCATTGTTATCGTACAAATTACTATATATAAACTTTTATCACATAATTTATCATATAATTTTAATACTATTTATTTTATTATTCTCAACTCTGACCCTTCATGGTTATTGAAGTTGGTTTAATCAAAGTCAAAAATAAACACACCTTATATACTAACTAGCTAGTTAGCTGTTGAATTAATTTTCAGTTTTATTTGTTTGTCTGATGATTGTGGGAAAGGGATATTCTCTCGTCACAGAAATTAAGATCAGATGAAAAGATATTCTTAACTTGGAATCTACTTTTTGGACATTTTTATGAGTGGTGATTTGGAAAACATGCAAAGCAATCAGTCAGCTTGTTTTCAAAGAGGCGTAAAGCCTTCTAACTTTTGACCAATCTTTCCCTTGATTTGATACACCAATTATATGTCGATTATTATTCAGTTTCCATAATATATATATATATATATGCTTTGGGAATAGTGCAGAAGAAATAAGTCGATCCCCCGCGCGTGCCACATTTAATTTATCGATAACATATATATATACATGGTAGTGTGTTTGGTTTATGAATATTATTAAATGACATATATATGTGTGTGTATATAGATAGATAGATAGATAGATAGATAGATAGATAGATATATGCACTGCATGTGAACTACAATACACATGCGGGGACGTAATCAATCTGTGCGCCGCGCGTGGAATATATAATAAATATACATATATACAAGCAATTAAGTAGTGTTGGATTCGGAAACTTGTGCCGGCAGCGATGATCGTGCTTCTGCGCCGATCAAGTCAACAATTCCGGCATGAGATCAACGTTGGCTTTGGGAATTTCCTAGGTGAATCGGGTGCAGACAGATCGAAGGTCCTGTTTCTTTTACCTGCAAAAGCTTCAAATTCAATTTTGCGTAGGCCTCTTGTAACATCGTTATTTTATAAATTTTTATGTACAAATTTTTATCATATAATTTACTATATATTAAGTTTAATTAATAATATTTATTTCACTACTCTTAATTCCAATTATCTACGGTTATTAGAGCTAGTTTTAAGGTAAGTAAAGTCAAAAATAAAGGCGTACCTGCTTTGATTTCGGAATTCTAAAAAATGGTGTGTGTGTGTGTATAAATATATTCATTAATTCAGAGGGAAAGATGTTGGTGATCGATGATATTCGACCGGTGCTAGCTAATTAGTTAATTGGCATCCGAATAATCATCTGCATATCTTTCTGTGCTCCAAGATTACCCGATCATGAAGAAAGCTAGCTAGCTAGTGATGATAATAATTAATAAAATAGATTATTCATTAATTAATTGTATGTATGTATATATATATATTCGCAGAAAAGAGGGAATTAATGGACGATGGACTTATTCCATCTCTACGTGCCCTGCCTCTTTTTCAATTCGTTTGGGTTTCGATCTGATCTCTTTCTCCTATCGGCAGCTTTTTTTGATGCCCATTACAGGACTGGGGATATCGATGATTCTGTGAATTAAGCGCTGCTCTGCAGCTTGCATCAACTCCATATCATATATGTATTGTGCTCTGATAAAGATATTTACATACACACACACATGCATGTGCATATATGGAGGACCAAGCTAGGCGGCTAGCTGTCTTAATTAATTATAATTACGATGATGACCATAATAAATTTAAAATGTGGCGCACGCGAATCATTGGCTGTTGGGGCGGTGGTGGTAGAATAACTTTGACCACTCGCGTACAGGCGCATGTTTTGCAGAGATGCATGAGATGGAGAGTACATGGGGTTAGGTCAGGGAATTTGTTCCTCCCCTGCGAACCTCTTCACTTGTCGCCTCCTTTAATTTGGTGTGCGTTTAGTTAATTACTTTCACTTTTGCGTCGATCAATCAACGAAAATCCCAGCACACATACATATATACGTACCCTTTCGGTCTGTACGTATATATATATGTGTGTGTGTGTGTGTGTGTGTGTGTGTGTGTGTGTAGGGAAATAAAGAATGATGCAGAAGATCGAATACCATATATGCATGCCGCGGCAAATGGGAGTAAAAAATTAACAATATTTTGCACATTCCAAGTCAACAGTGGGCAGGCAATTCAATCAGCACACACGCGCACAAAAAAAAGAAGAAAGAAAAGGCATGCCGGTTCTGGGATTCGATCTCCAGATCATCGAGAAGGGGTCTTTAAATGATTTATAAATAAGAAATTAAGGGTGACGCCCTTTATGTTATTTATCACGCATGCGTGACGTGGTCGTATGACAGAAGCGACGTCTGGAGCGACCGGATACGCTTCCGAGGAAAGCGATCGGTGGTCGTAAGACGTGTAAAGACGGTCGTCGGCACATGGCGTGACGTAAATTCGTATAATTTTTAAAAACAATGTAAATTTTACTTTATTTCCACAGACAAACGACCCCAATATATTGGTGGCTTCTGAGGTCGGGCATCGATGCGCCGACGCCGGGGGAGCATGCGCATGCCAAATCAATTAATTCCGAATCGCGCACCGACAGGACGTGACGTACGCAGATGCGTTGCACAGCCACGTATGGAATAAGGAAAAATTAAGCCTTTTGCATCGGTGGTTCCAGAAGCCGTCCGGCCGTCCGTCCGCCCACGTCGATATCGATCGCCGACTTGAAGCGCGCCGCGCGTTTCTACCTGCGGTTTGAACCGCAACGACATATCGTCGATCGATCCATCGCCCCACATGTCTCGTCGGTGCTTGGTTTCACATCGGCGACGTCGTTGATGGGTCCGGCCGGTCGACCGATCGCTTTCCAACGCGGATCGAGCAGGAGGAATATATGCACCGGACGCCGGCCCCCGCGCGCCACTCCATGGATGTGAACCAAGCATGTACCCACCCGGCCTCTACTTGCCGTTGTGGCCATCTCCGCACCGGTATCTCTTCCGTCCGAATCGAACCTGCTCTTTAATTAGCGTCGCCGCCCAGGTCGATTTGACAAAAGGTGAACCCACCCCTTTTACGACCACGCATGAGTAATTCCTTTCGCCTTCCTCTTTTGATTTTCTTCTTAATTCGATCGCCTTCTTCCACGGCCTCCTCCGTCGCCTGTTATTGGTACGTACGCGCTCGATCATCCCATGTTCCAGGTGAAACATGCATCCAGGCATGCCAACGCAAAAGCGAAAGAGCCTATGCATGTTCAACTTGCCTCTGTTCTTGCCTAGCCCTTGTTTTTCCATAGCTAGCTAGCTTGTCCCCCATGCCCATGAACCGTGGAACACACGCAAAGCCAGCTACCTCGTTATGTCATCGTAGGGTGAGTTTCAATTAAAAGTTAAATAAAATTAAAATTACATAATAATTAAAGTAATATAAATTTATATATTAAAATCTATATAATAATGATAACATTACGAGTAATTTTGAAGCAACTAGCTAAATCTGGTCCCAAATGAAACCATATATCCAATATCCATACAATATATTCATCTAGCTAGCTGTTAGAATATAATAGTGTTATCACTACCTTAAAAGTTTAAATTGACAATGAAGATGTAACACCTTCTTATATATAAGTAGTAGTCAACAACATTAACACCACACAATCTTTTAAGTATGACTTGGCTCATAACTTCAGGTGTAACTCGATTCAACATAATTGATCAATCTCTCGTCACAATTGACCGTAACATGATCCATCATGTATGACCTCCAATAATATCACTAACTTTTTATCATAGTCACCCACCACTAGCTAGGGTTCATCATAGTCATCCATCATAATCTCTCATTTCCTTATATATATATTGCATTCCATTCCATTCCTCCTAATACTCTTTAATTTTCAATCTCCACTTACAAGCATATATACCAATCAAGCATCTAGACATAAAAGCATGCAACAGTTCCGTTCTTCGATCATGTATACAAGAATTATATAAACTAATCCTTGTATACGTACATGAGGTGCTCAATATGTCATCCCTCTCCTAGCTACCTAAAAACATATATATACTCATACTCATATTATATAATCTCTTGCCTTAGCTTGTTTGTTTCAAAGAGGAAAAGCATTCTTGTTTCACACAAATCCTCACACGATTGGTTTGTTTTTAATTTTTCACAATTTTCAAAGTTAATCAACAACTAAGTAGTTAAAAGGGTTTTCACTATGTTATAAATTCAATTTTCATCGATAAGATATTCGATATGAAACTATCATCCAACACTCTCTCTCATATGCACAACATGTGTTTTAACTTTTTGGTAAGAAATAGGGCCCATGACCTAGTGCTCTAATATAATGTTAAAAGTAGTCTCATATATCAATAAAACTCAGTTAAGTAATTAAAAGGATTTTCACTATATTATAAGTTCAGTCTTCATCAATAAGACATCCAATGTGAGACTATCATCCAACATAATAAAGTAAAAACAAATGAAACCTCTATCTATAGCTTCATTTAGCAACACCCACCATGCAACCACCTATTCCTAATCCAATTAATGCTAGCTTGTGTATCTCCTTCTCCATTAATTACCTTAATTAACCCTACCCTATCAATCTGCATCCCAATCACACTCCCCAAAAGTTGGCATCAAGATCTTGCTTAATTAACTGGATCCTCACTTTCTCCAAAATCATCTTCAACAACCTTATAATTAATTAATATTGCTCCTAGCCGGTCATTAATTATTAAGAGTTCTTTATATACTAATTTCAATTTATTTACTACATTTATCAATATGACACTACTTTAACATCAATAGATTGTTGTGTCCCTCTTAATTAATTTGGAAGTCTATACCATCTACAACTTTTAAATTCAATCCACACCAACAACCAACTTTGTTGGATGGAAACTACTTAATAGGAGGGGTGAATTAAGTATTATACCCTTTTTTTATTAACTAAATGATTTGAATTAAAACCTTTAGTAAACATTGGAAAACTAGAAAGAAAAATGACATAGAGAGATTTTACAGTGGTTCCCCAACCTTGGGTACTCCACTCATTGAGCCTCACTCAAGAGTTCACTATCCTCTAGAGTTTTTGGTTCACTCTACAACTCAGTGTCTACAACTTTGTCTACAAACAAAAGCACAAATTGAAACAGACAACCGTCTCTATTCAGTTGCTCCAAGCTAGACACCCCTATCATTCGATTTGATTTAGACAAGATGCACCTACCATCCAATCTACTCCAAATGTAATGCTCCTACTGTTACATTCAATACAAACACGACGCCCCTATCATCATGTCTACACCAGAACTATTGAAGGCTCCTACCCTTTAGAGTTCCCTCCACAACAACCCTTGTGGATAGGTTTTCCTTTAAAATGAGATCGTTGAAATACAGAGAAAAACTAAAGCATAAGCACACTTACAAATAGAGTGTTTTTCTCACAAAATCTTAGAAGCAATGACGAAATAGATCAACAATTTTTCAACATCGTCTCCGGTGCTCTAAAATTTGCAATCTCCACCAATGCATCAATATTGCTTCTAGCCTTGATCACGAACTAAAACATGGAGGCTTTTTATAAACACAAGTAGTAGTTCATCCACTAAGCCTACATTCAGCATGAAACTCAGTTCATCCACTAAACCTATGTTCAGCACAAAGCTCTTCCAATTCATCGAAAAGGTCTTTAAGATCCAAAATATATGCATGATCTAAATTTTACTTGACTTAGTTTTAATAACCGTCAGATCATGTGCAACGTTCAATCATTGGATCACATGTGGCCCTGCATACTATTCATTTATTTAAGTTCTTAACCAAATTTATAATAAAACGCAAATAGTATGAACTTATTTCATAACGACTACACTAGTTGTGTCAGGCTATGCATCACATTTAGGTTTTAAACACAAATTGTGACACACTGGGATAAACATGTCTAATCAGTCATAACGTTTGTGTCTAAACTTTACAGCCTGTGCAGCAAATTTGTACTTGGAAGACTTACAACGCAATCAATCGCAAACCTACCAGACTTAACGTTAGAATTACCTTCATCCAATCGACTTGTACATCACGTCTATACTTAAACATAGTCTCGACATATTCAACTATCAACACTACAAAATTAACCTGAATAACATAAATAATATGAAGTATAAAGCATCATCAAAACACACATAAGGAGAACATTATCCCTAACAAACTTGGTAAGCATCATTAATTAAATAGAAGGAAAGATAAATTTAACTTGTACTCACTTCAACTACTCAAATGGATGATCTACTTACAAATCCATCATGTAAAGATTATTGTTTCAATTCGCATGTATATATATATTATTTTGAATACAAACTGAACATTTGAGTGAGACCTTATTAATTATTAGCCAATATTAATTGTGGAGGTCAACAACAAGATCATCATTAGTTTCACTTGGCATTGCAATTCGATGGGGCATTTCTTCAAATTTCATCCAAGTACAGCCTTGTATGTCAATTATTTTGGACCATCATATTTTACTATTAAATTTTTATAAAAAAATTAAATTTTCATTAAATTATTTGGTAACTAAAAATACAATATCGCAAAGAACTTAATTTTCTTAAAATTAAACTTTAATACTTACAATTATGAAAAATTAAGTAATCTAATCTAATTAATTAAGTAATATAATTAGATTACATCACACACACATATGTATATTTATAGTGTACCTGACTAAATACAACAACAATTAATAATCTATGTCAAGCCAATGATGTAATTCTCCTATGCAAGCGAGGGATAGACTTTAATTATAGGTGTGTTTGTTTACATATGCTTCTAACTTTTAAAGTGAGTTGAAGTGATTTTTGGAGTAATGAAAACAAATACATCTAGTCTTATTACTATAGTCGCTCTTGAAGGCTAACACACTTAGACTTACATAATTTATTTGTTAAAGACACAAGGAGTAACTTTTACACTGCTCCTTGCCACTCTCAACTGTTCTTTCATTTTTTTTGTGAAAAAAGACAACTCTACCCATCTTCTTGAAATTCGCCCAAAAAGCTCGCCTTTGTATGTGCTCTCTTCTTTTGCATATGGGGAAGAAAGTAGATGATGAAGAAGAAAGAAGGAAGGTTAATTAAGTGGGGAATTAGAATTACGCTTTAGGAAATGGTTAATTAAGATGCGCGAAGCGCCGTCTGCACAAGCCCATGGGCCTAAAGCTTTTGAGAAGCCCAACTAGCTGTACACCGCAAGTGGCAACAAGCAATGTATTGCTTCCAGATTTGAATAAAAATTATTTCTCACGGTAGTATCTGCACACACCATCTAAAGTTTTTTTCTTCTTTTTTCTCACTTTCAAACAACCCATTCAGAATTTCATAAGCCTTGTTTTAAGCTGGTTTTCGTTAATTTTGAAAGTGAGATAGAATTGAAACTGAAGTTAATTTTGTGAATAAGATTGAATTAAAATTTTTACGTTAAAATTTATATTGTAATAATAATATTAAAAAACTTTTAAAAGTTAACTAAAATTAACCTTAAATAAGACTGTAGCCTACGTTATTACAAAGATGTGGAAGCCTCTTAGATACTCGTAGCTTTATTGTTGTGGATGTATTTTGTAAATTCATGAAATGAACTTGGGTGAAAATCATGTATTAACAAATTATGAATGTAAAAGATACCAACAATATTAAAATTATAGATGCCTACATGAAAAATTTTAAAGTAATCAAACCTACAATTTAATTAATTGAGAGGAAAATTGTAGTGGTAATTTTAAGATGGAGAAATATTTCGCCTGCTCAAGATTTTATGTCAACTATGGCAAGTCAAAAGTCATGTCAGATTAACAATCAATTTACATCAAACAATCAATAAATCGATAATCATAATCGTAATAATTACTAATATTAATCTCACGATCTTTTTTATGAATAACCCAGTCAAACTTTGGGGCAATGGCAATTACAACTTTTTTATAAAAGATATTAATATTAAAAGTAAAAGTTAATGTGAAGTATTCACTTATCATTTTAAAAATAACTTTCATTTT